>JAWQFJ010000818.1:0-17669 GCA_034096865.1 Theodoxus fluviatilis | reverse complement strand
CGGGTGTCAGACTATTGTAGTGCCCGAATTGTCACCGTTTTTTTCCTGTTCACGGGGTCTATGTGCAAAATGTACCCATATAGGCATCAACATGCATGAACATAACACATATACAACTATATATGCTCATCGAAAGCGTTATTTGACATGAACTATATGTTTAACCAGGAAAATGACATATATATGCTTATGGCAAATAGAAATCACTTCTGGACATGTGCTTTTTAACATTATTTTGGTAAAATCAAAGTCGTTTATCCACCTCCTAGGTACACTTGTATTTGAAAGAAGGTTGACAAAAAGGCACCTGACAAGCAAGCAAAAACATTTAATCCTACCCAAGAAACAAAATATGTTAAGAACGCTTGGCCTACAGAAACTGGGAAAGGAATTCAACTATTATGAGTTGCCCTCGGAAACTGCTTTCTGTAAATTTTGGGGTACATGATAATGTTGGCCAACATAAGCATTCAAACTACAAGATAGTTTCTAGCCAACAAAAACCCAGATGTAAATTGCCTATAAGGAAATGAATTAAAGATTGAAATAAATAAAAGTATATCACTATCTACACACCCTCACTTTTTAACATTCTATGATGTAAAGAAGAAACGTTGTTGAGTTGATATCTAATCAGAAATTGTGTTCAACAATAATATAAGCTAGTTCTGTTGAGTAATAAAAAAAACCCATAGTTTTGTCTCGAATCTAAGTCTAGGACTATTATAGAAGCATGCAATGTGAAAAATCAAAGGAGTTAAATGTCACTCCTTCTGCTGTGAGAGTGAGCTTCAACATGCAAATTAATCAAGGAGACAGGAATGAGCAACTTTGCCTCCAGCAACTGCAGTTCATCTGAGTTCAAAAAGCAAAGGTCAGATGATAAGGCAATTCTGATATGCCACTATCGAACATGAGATGTTCAGTCATCATTCTCTTCCTCTAAGTCCCTCTCGTCTGCCACTGACTTTGTTTTTTTTAGCATTTCTTAGTGCCTCCAACCTTGTTCACAGGCCAAAATGGAATCCCAAGTCACATATGGACAGTCATATAGGTCTCGATCTCTAAACCGACCTTTCCCCCTGGTGGAAGGATGCAGACACACACCATATTCCTTTCCTTTCTTCCCGAGATCGACGTCCCGAATCATTGTCGTTATCCTCAATCTCCTACATCAGGATGTCTTTGCAATCTATTACAGCAGCAAGAACTCAAAGGAATTGTATACATCGTAATCGTTCACTCTCGCCAGACGTACTCGGTCTGATATGCCATTGTGGCGCGGTCGAGCGCATGCTTTGTTTACATTGTGTTTCCGCTTGGATCGCTATTTCAGAGCCTTCTTTCCATGACAGTTGACTCAGCCAATTGAAAACCTGTGCTCAGGGAAATATTACTGCGCTGCACGGGATTTTGGCTACGTAGATCACCAAAGTAGTGCTTCCCTCCTCTGTTTAGGCGTAGAAACACATATCAACGGTGCGCAATGGCAATTCAGTACGACTAATCTATAGAAGAATTCTTTCAAAACAAGCGGTCATACTGTTCTGGAAATGTTTATGACACCCTTTCAAAAACGTATATTATGACAGATTGTTCTTGAAAATCTCTGAATCATACGAGATTTGTTGTAATTGACGCTACCGCACATTGGCCGGAAGGTAAGTAACGCACGTCGCCATCTTTGTTGACATGTTCAGACCCTCTGTTTTACCTAAGTTGTGCAAAATAGGGAGAGATGAGGACTCAAAAATAGGGGAGATATTGATAATCCAAAAGAGGGGAGATTTTTAATTTTTAGCCTTACAGCGGTGCTAAAACATGAGAAATTAGGCAAACATGCACACCTTTCAATTGAACTTTGAGAGTATTGATGCTGAAATTGTGTAGATATGATAGAAAAATAAAGTAATAACACAAAATGCTTGAAATTGAATGGAACACAGTATGTTGGGTGGCAAGTTTATTAGTGTTGATTTCAAATCTGATTTTTTTCGGTTCAAATTTTAAATGTGTAAAACATAGTGGGGGTGTTTTTATATCCTTGAGAGAAAATAATACAGGTGAAAATGTACCTATGCAATTAGGTGGGTCAAATACCCTATAAACCTACGGATGTTTGGTTTAAGATCTGGAATACTAATGTATCATTCTCTTTGACCAAAAATGCACTCTTTAAAATTACCATGTAAACGATGATCCGGGTATTAGAGAGGCAAAATGAAGTAATTATGAGTACCTATACTCTTTATCTTCCTAACCAATATTCCTCAAATTATTGCCAAGGTAGAACGAATAGCATCAATATGTGGCTGAATTCAACATGGAAAAACGGTCTGCAGTTATAAGTTTGTCGTTCATACATTTCATGTTTGTTCTGCTAATAAAACTGAAAATTTACTGATTTTTGTCATTATGAGACACAAGGAAGGCAATCATACACACTACACAAACATTTTCTAAAACTTACCTCAAACCAGCAATACTACAAAAAACAATCCAGAGGAAAATTTGCTATATTAAGAATAACTTCCATGGCAAAAAAAACCCCACAAATCACTGGTGAAGGTAGGAGGAACATTCACACATACCAGTGTGTTCCAATTTCGGCCAAGCCAGTCTCATCCAAAAAACAGGATAGTTTGACATGAAACGTGGAAAGGACACCCAGTTATCTAATTGCATAAAACTCGAGAGTACAATGCAGTAAACCAGTTGCAATTGAAATTTTAAAGACAACACAGAATAAGTTGCAAAAGTCAATTACGTCAGCGTCA
Source organism: Theodoxus fluviatilis (assembly GCA_034096865.1). Classification (NCBI taxonomy): domain Eukaryota; kingdom Metazoa; phylum Mollusca; class Gastropoda; order Cycloneritida; family Neritidae; genus Theodoxus; species Theodoxus fluviatilis. Next base: position 14,892 of record JAWQFJ010000818.1, on the reverse strand, counting down.
GAGCCGACTCTACGCGAGGACGTAGTTTCGAAACTCGGCCATGGAAAACGGCGCAAATTGAATTAGTCGCGCTACCACGATAAGGGTTAGATACATGAATACCCTTTCATGCAAAAAAACCCCCACCAAATCACTGGTGAAGGTAGGAGGCACATTCACACATGTATACCAGTGTGTCCAATTGCGGCAAGCAGTCTCATCCAAACCAGTGATCCAGATTGCATGAAACTTGGAAGTACACCCAGTAATCTAATTGTGACCAGCCACGACAAAACCAGTGCTAAGTCGCGCGGTCCTCTTTTGCGCTAAGTCTGAGAAAAGGCAGGGAGGGTCAATCTGGGTGATTTTCACTTTTTGATAAAAATAGATTCTACATGGTTCAAACTATCATGCCAGTAAAGGAAACATGTTGAAGAATTATATTTTGATGGTAAAATAAAGACTTTTGTGTTATGTATTGTTTCAAAAGCTCCCTGTAATTAGCGTTAATTGCCTCATTTTAGCCGCAATAAACACACCTAAACCCTTGCAGAACCCCTTCATGTTATATACCGTTAGAAAGGCCGCTCTCTCAGTGTTCCCGCTCTGTGGATGTCGAAGAAAAATATGGTCAGCTATTTTTTGAAACGGAGTTTGAAATACCGTTGCTAAGGTGTTTAATGTCTGAAGAGGGTAAATCTTCTGAGACCGTTTTTTCAAAATGACCGCTGCTTCAGTACCCAACTTGAAATGCCTGTAACTCCTATTCTAATTAACTCACACTGTTCATTATTATATCAAAACAAACAGAAATGAATGCAGAATTCAAAAATATTAAAACCCTATTTTGTCCAAAAATCGACTTAGCACTGGTTTTGTTGTGGCTGGTCACAATTGCATGAAACTTGAGAGTACATGCAGTAATCCAGTTGCAATGGAATTTAAAGTACAACACAGTAATCCAGTTGCAAAAGTCAATTTACTCAGCGTCAGAGTCGATCTCATTCTGTAAACCCGAGTCAGTAGACTTTTGATGGTAGGCGAAATCTCTAGTTTACTAGAATGAGTCGATCTACGCGAGGAGTTTCGACTCGCCCATGAACGGCGCAATTGAATTAGTCGCGCTTACCACGATAAGGGTTGGATATGTGTACCATCCCAGGTCACAAACTGCATAAAAATTGAATAAAAATCAGCTGAAAGTGGAATAAAAAACTCAGAAATCAGCTGAAACGCTGATAAGTCCCATCTCTGATCGTGCAAAACGCGTGTGATTTCGATTTCGACGATGGGCGAAATGCCAGGAATTCCGATTTCCACTCAGCCTTCCACTTTGCGCTGTACTTAGCTCTCTTTCTGCTTCTGACAAGAGTGGACTTTCTTTTCTCATCCTCTGTGTCACGCTCACTGTCGGATTCAGAATCGGTTTCGCGAGTCTTTCTCTTTGAGTTTTCAATGGACGCCATCTTCATTGAGATCGGTCAAGCAAAATGGCGGCTATTCCAGGTTGTAAACTGGCTCTCGATTGGACGAAGGTCCTGACTCAACTAATCAAAAAAATTGTACTGCAGATCTGCGGAATGACCTTCAGTGGCGCGGTAGAAAGTTCGGATCGTCATGTAAATGCTTCGGAAACGAAATAAACCTTTCAAAATTTTTCATTTTCGGGAGATCGGTGGAAAAAAAATCGGGAGATTTACGAAGCTAGCGGGAGGTCGGGAGATAGGGTCTGAAATCGGGAGTCTCCCGCTAAAATCGGGAGAGTAAACAGGTCTGACACAGGCCTGTACAAGAGGAAGTAAGTGTAAACATACAACCGGAGAATGCAACACTAAAATTCATGAACTGGCAAAGAGTCACATAGCAAGAAGTAGACAACAGCAGACACGAAGATACACACTAGTTGACACACAAGCTGACACACAAACTGACACAAAAGCTGACACACAAACTGACACACAAAAAGGCAGTCACACACGAGCAACACACAGACACGAAGATACACACTAGTTGACACACAAGTTGACACACAAACTGACACAAAAGCTGACACACAAACCGACACACAAGCTGACACACAAACTGACACACAGGCTGACACACAAACTGACACACAATCTGACACACAAGCTGATACACAAAAAGGCACAGTGACACACAAGCAACACACAGACACGTAGGCAGACTCGCAGACATCGACCCAAAATCGTGCGGTATACCATTCTGGTACACACCATTGATAACACAAACGGTTATCTGGCCTGTGAGAACGGCGGAAGACTAGTAACATACAGTGCCTCGCAACTCAATTGGCGGTGATACAGTTGATGCACTGCAGTGTGTCCAAGCAAACAGCGATCCAGCGGTCTCGTCGTCAATTATTTAGAAGAGTTCCTATGAATATTGCATGCCTCAATTTCTGTGTCTCCCACAGATCTCGTTGGGTGGCATGTGGCCACGCCCTACAGCTACACCTAGCATCACTACTTGATGGAGGGACCGTGTCGGTGTAAAGGTCGCTTGCTTCCAGCAGCAACAGGATGTAATACATGAAAGGTGTGGTTCTGCAGAAATATTACGGGGGTGTTAGTTGGCGTAGGTAAATCAATCTCTCTCTCTCTCTCTCTCTCTCTCTCTCTCTCTCTCTCTCTCTCTCTCTCTCTCTCTCTCTCTCTCTCTCTCTCTTCGTGTATTATCACTTTGCAATGGGCTGGAGGCTCTGTCAATAAAATGTTCAGTTCCGTTCTCTCTCTCTCTCTCTCTCTCTCTCTCTCTCTCTCTCTCTCTCTCTCTCTCTCTCTCTCTCTCTCTCTCTCTCTCTATCTCACACACACACACACCTTCATTTCCTTCTTCCCTCATTCTCACCTCGCAAACAACCATCCCTGCATTTCCAATACTTTCCTTTCCTGTCAAAACCGCACTCAAAAGTCTACACGGACAGCACTCACTCGTGTCACTCTCAACACCCCCTGTGGGCTGGGGGTAAGAACAGACCCACCTCGACTCCCTACGCATTCGTAAAGGGGGAAGAACTAGGAGAATCTAGATTTGATTTACTCCCACTCCAACCAGCTGTAATGATTTTTCGTGATCAGTAGTCTTATACAGCCTACAAAGGTTAATAATCCGTAACATTCCATTTATTATTCATTCGTTTGTTCATTATCATTCATTCATTCATTCATTCATTCGTTCGTTCGTTCGTTCGTTCATCATCCATCCGTCCGTTCGTTCGTTCGTTCGTTCGTTCATTCATTCATTCATTCATTCATTCATTCATTCATTCATTCACTCATTCATTCACTCTGTCACACTCGACAGTTTACATGGACAGCACTCACTTATGTCCGTGGCGAAGACGTCGTCGGGCACATCGCCGGCCACCAGGGTGAAGTTGGACGACTTGGTCTGGTACCACAGTGAGATGCCCACATGCTCGCCACCCCTGTTGATCCACACCCACAGTGGGATGACGTAGCCAGCCACCTGCAGCAGGATGGCCAGGATGACCAAGCAGATATTCAACGACGTCCAGTGTCTGGGATCCATAGTGCTGAACTTGACAGTCCTTCCGGAATTGATGCCCCCCACTGCTTACTGAGACGGAGGATACCACCAAATGGTTCTGTGTGGTCGAAAAGAAGGGGTTCTTCGTCAGCGTTTAGCCGTCGAAAACAGGTCAGCCCCTAAAGTTCTTGTACAGTTGTGGCAGTTCTGAAAGTCCGATCAGAGGATGTAGTGTATTGGAGAGAGTGAACACTACAGAGTTGTTTTTTATCGAGATGACAAGCGTTCAGTGACCACAGCAGGCCTGCTTTTCACACACTGGGAATGGTGTTTTTGGTCAGGCTTGATTTTGTGAAGGAAGTAATGGACTGCTCACTACGATTTGGGCTCAGTCCAAACGCGGGGAACAGATTCACCGAAGTAGTTCAAGCGCAGTTGAGTGCTGCCCGAATGTTTCGTTCACCGAGCCCCGCTGTTGCACAACAGGTGTAGATCCGAGTGGGGTAGATTGGCGATTGAAACCTATATCACTTCAATCCACTGTTCACGCCTGATTCGTAACCTGAGAAGTACCACGTAGGTAGGGCCAATTCGGTTTCTCACAGCAGCAGGGACAATCAGTGACTGTCTAGGTCTTATTCCTGGGCTGTGGTCTAACACAGGCAATAAGGAACTTTTTAATTCAACACACAATCCATTATTCGCAGTCACTCGCGACTACCCGGATACTGGCGGGCTCTAAAATATCAGCGAGGTGGGGATGGGTCAGGACGACTGATTTCGTACTGTTTACTTACAGTCCAGCTAGAATCAGGTCGAAAAAGACAGTCGACGCCCCGGTGTCATAAATCGTGTGGTGACGAAAGGCTCCACGCTTGAAAACGGAAAAAAACCTCACGAAAGTCCCGACGGAGGGGGAGGGCTGGTGGGTTTCACCAGAGCGCAATTCCACAACCGGAGAAACGAAAAGCGGAGGAGCGGTCGAGCCCGAGGTGAGGGTGGGCAGGGAGTTCGGGCCAGTGACGGCAGGTGATGACAACGCTGCCACCGCCTTCAACTCCGTGCGTCCATTCGAACACAGCCGCCAGACACGCCCTGCGACGCCGCGCTACCGCTCTTTGCCACTGCCGCCCCACCCGAGTCTCGCCGCCTTGCCTCACTCCAATCTGGGTGGGGAGGACGCACCCCAGTGCGAATTGAAAGGAGGAGGGGTGGAGTTATGTTATTTTGAGTCACAGACGACTGAATACATTCGGCGAGCTGTGCTGAGATCACGGGGCAGCCCCGAACGCAACACAGCAGCAGCAGGACAGGGAACTAGGTCCCCCACCCCCCTTGTAGTCCAGCCATGCCGATTACAGCGCGACGTTGTCGAGCATAGAAGGAGAGGACTAGTCTACGTTTTCACCTGAGCAGTCGAGGCCTCGTATCGGGCTTCAGTGCACGTAGGCGTGTTGCCCCGTTGAAGCAAAGAAAATGGAATACGACCCTACTCCCCTCATTCTTCTCTCAAGCTTTGCCCATTCCCTCTCCCCTCTCCCAATCCCCTATATCCCCCCTCCACCCCCCTCTCTCCCCTTCCGCAGTTCCACCTAGATTGGCCAACCCCTTCGCCATAAAGTTGTCCCCCCTACCACCACCACCCCCCACCGGCCTCTTTGCTCTGAACACCTCTCCCCTCAATTACCCCTCCTTCTTCCTTCCTGTTCACTTTTCTCCTCTACTCCTTGTAGTCTTTACTTGGCGTTAATTTCGTCACCTTCTTGTCACTCCCACCAAACTTTCCCACGACGAAGAGATCAAAAATGCGTGTGCGAATGTGTGTGTGTGTGTGTGTGTGTGTGTGTGTGTGTGTGTGTGTGTGTGTGTGTGTGTGTGTGTGTGTGCGAGCGAATGAGTATGTGTGGGTATGTGTGTGTGTGTATGTGCGAATGAGTATGTGTGGGTGTATGTACGTGCGTGTGTGTGTGTATGTGCGTGTGCGTGTGCGCGTGTGCGAATGAGTATCTGTGCGTGTGCGTGTGCGTGTGTGTGCGCGCGCGCGAATGAGTATGTGTGTGTGTGTGCGCGTGCGCGTGTGCATGTGCGAATGAGTATGTGTGTGCGCGCGCGCGCGAATGGGTATGTGTGTGTGTGTGTGTGCGCGCGCGCGAATGAGTATGTGTGTGTGTGTGCGCGCGCGCGAATGAGTATGTGTGTGTGTGCGTGTGCGTGTGTGCGTGTGCGAATGAGTATCTGTGCGTGTGCGCGCGCGCGAATGAGTATATGTGTGTGTACGTGCGTGTGTGTGTATGTGCGTGTGGGTGTGCGTGTGTGCGTGTGCGAGCGCGCGAATGAGTGTGTGTGCGTGTGCTTGTGTGCGAGCGCACGAATGAGTATGTGTGTGTGTGTGTGTGCGTGCGCGTGTGCGTGTGCGAATGAGTATGTGTGTGTGTGCGTGCGCACGAATGAGTATGTGTGTGTGTGCGTGTGCGCGAATGAGTATGTATGTGTGTGTGCGTGTGCGCGATCGCATGTTTGCATGCCTTCGTGTTTGTGTGCATGCTTGCATGCGTCTGTGCATGTGTGCATGCTTGCATGTGCGTGTGCGTGTGCGTGCGAGACAGAACGAACGAACGAAGTTTCCTCAGGAGGACGACTTTCAAAGCTGGTATAGGTGGAACATGGCTCAAGGTACCAGCAGACAGTATTAAAAAAACACAAAATAAATTCCTTCCTTAGTCACTCTTATTGAACAAAAACGCCACAAACAGGATGAAACTTAAAAGAATTTCATCAGTACAGATATGCTTTTCAATTACAAACGTGCTCTCATTCAGCAAATTGACACAGATAGTAATGATACAAATACATTGACTACAAAATCCCTCCCTTAAAAAAACTCCCAAATCACAACGAATAAATCTCAAAAGCAATATCAATTCACAAGTGCGACCAAACGCAGCAAATCAAAACAAACGTCCAAAAGCCTGTCGACTCAAATCAAGGCGATACAGAATGATGAAGTTTAACAGTTTAACATACAGAGCCAAATCCCTACGTGGGACAGACGGAAAATGTAAGACCACAGGCGGGGTCTGAACTCACGACCTTTTGGTCAGCGCCCAAAATGCTCTACTAGCTGGGCCAACATGGTCCCAACGGTAAACGCACAACCCAATGGCTTATAGCTCTATAACAGTTAGTTACAATCAAAGCAAATGCAAAATTAATGAACACCGTAGGGAAACAGTACAAACGAAACGAAAGTTTTAATTAAACATGTCCGAGTCGTGACAACGACGGACTGTCCACTTGAAAGGTGGACACTCTGAAGTATTGTTAACATGTCGGTACATGGCGTCTGATTTTCACAATGTCACAGATAGGGCCACTGCTGAACCATCCATTGAAACATATGGACGACAGAGACGTGACAATGTTTATTTTTGTGGAATAAAACTTACGTACATTTTGATACATCATGTTAAGAGATTAATACTACACTAGTCACAATAAGGTAAGGGTCACTCTTGAAATTTTATGAAATTACAATTTGTTGCAATGCTAACTGAAAAAAGGAGTTACCAGACAAAAGCTTGACAGTGGTTGCGTATGACATTATTCTGCAGTGTGAAGGAGCCTTTAGCGCGTTACTCTTTATTGAAAAAGCGTTCAAGTGCAGTACAACGAAGCCGTTTATGGGAAATAGAATGCAAATCGCTGACCCGTTACATTTGTAACACATGGCTGGTGAAATAAAAAAACAAAATGCACGTACCCGACCAATGTCCCATGAACAGTTTTCAACGGTAGTTGGATAAAAAGGGAAACGAAAATGCTACCAAATCACTGCAGAGAAAGACATGGTCGCAAGAAGAAAGCTGACGACTGTTGATCTTGGCCGAGCCCTGGGTTGGGCCCAGGATGGTGTTTCTCAAAGAGAAGTTGCCAGAAGGTTGAGAGGTAGGTGCTGAAAGACGGAAAGAGAGAGAGAGAGAGAGAGATAGAGAGAGAGAGACAGAGAGAGAGAGAGAGAGAGAGAGAGAGAGAGAGAGAGAGAGAGAGAGAGAGAGAGAGAGAGCGAGAGAGAGCGAGAGAGAGAGAGAGAGAGAGCGAGAGAGAGAGAGAGAGAGAGCGAGAGCGAGAGAGCGAGAGCGAGAGAGAGAGAGAGAGCGAGAGAGAGAGAGAGAGAGAGAGAGAGAGAGAGAGAGAGAGAGCATACTAGAAGCGTTAGGAGAACAGAAAATAACCTGAGGGGGAAGGGATGGGGGATAGAGGGGGAGGGAAGAAAGATCACGGTCATGAGACTTGAGTCATGTCAGGTAGACTCAGAGCTGGGGAGGGGAGAAGTGAAGGGGGTGGTGGTTGGGGATTGGGGGGGTTGGGGAGGTGGTGGTGAGGTATTTAATAGGTCAGTCCAAGAACTTGCACAACTAAAGAGAAGACCAGCGAGGATAGGACCACAGCAAAGAGGGGCGGGTGGACGGGGACGAAGGGTGTTTGTGAAAAAAGAGGTGGGGGTGGGGATGGGGCTGGGAGTGAGGGTGGGGCTGGGGGAGGACAAGGCCGGGTCTTGTGACAGGTCTGGGTGAGAGAAGAGAGGAGGGCCAACCCCGTGCCAGTGAATGGAGCAAGGGTGCTGGTGTGAATGGTGTCTGAACTCCAGCCTCGGCCCCACCCTTGCTTGCATTGTGCAGCCATTGCACACCGCCCGTCCCCCTCGCCGGCGTCAGCCATTCAGGTCTGGGAAGAAATGGGGTGCATGGCTCTCACTGCAGCCCCTCTGTCAGCCAGAAACGTCTCCATTTCTCCAGTCTGAACACAGCCCTGAATGCTGCAATGGAAATGGCATTCAGCAAAGCTGTCAGTTCTGTTGTAAAGAAAATGCCAGCTGTACAACTGGAGATTTCTACGTGATGTTTGTTTTGCTGACGATGTTGATAGTGACGAAGTGGGAAATAATTGTGTTGATAGTAACGATAATGACGATGGTGATATTGGCGATGGTGCTGATGGCGATGGTGCTGATGGCGACGGTGGTGATGACAATGATGGTGATAACGATGGTGGTAATAACTATGTTGGTATTGGTGATGCCGTCAATGGTGGTGATGACAACCAATAAATCTGAGCAATTTGTTCTAGTATGTTAATGGAAAGTCTTCGAGTGAAAGCGACTCGGTTGTGCTGACGTTAATGCAGCAGTGGAGGTTAATGGCACTTCCAGAATTCTCTACGTCCTTCATTCGGCCGCAAAGGCAGTGTGAGGTGATGAGTCAAATGAGTAAAAAAAGCAACAAAGACCAGTGCTGCACGCCTATCACGGCGAACGGTAGGATTTGCATTGTCCTAGGCCGACTTCTCTCCTTTTCATTCGTTTACTTTGTGTCAATGTGCGTGTAGCTGTGCCTGTGCTTGGACTGCACAGCTTGGTGCACGTGTGGCAAACAGTGCTTGTGAGTCGATGTCACCCAAATCTCATTTTCCTAATGATCGTGTCGAATTTGTATCATGATGTACTTGCTGCTTGATTGCTTTACTTTGTTGTATAGGACTACCAACTTGCGATTGAGTATTTTTGTTTCTGTCTCTACAAGTGTTGCTATGCTCGCTGTAAATTGCTAAACAATCACCGACTTGGCTCTGCTCTGCTCTTTTGAATAAAGACCTCGAGAAAACGGTTGAGATATTGTTGGAGCAAATGCGTGTACAGCAGCACAGAGAAAAATATGGAATGCGCCCAGCATGCTAGTACAGCGTCGCTATAACGAAAACGTGAGCATGCACCTTGTTCGATCCCAACAGCTGCCCGCTGTATAGAACGAGCGTCCCGGGGCGCCCTGACCCATATTCCCCTGACCCATATTCCCCTGACCTCAAATGCTTATTGCGGCAAAGCGCCTCGGAACACTCGCCGTTTACAACCCGCGGATTGTTGCGTCATGTTGCACTACAACCAAAGATTATAGGTTATCCCTCCAGGTTTACTGGAGGTCCTACAGACTTTATCCCTCCAGGTTTACTGGAGGTCCTACAGACTTTATCTGTCTGTGTGTGTGTGTGTGTCTGTCCCGACTCCACGGCCTATATCTCAAAAACTACTGGACGGATTTCCTTGAGATTTTGCACACTGACTGGAAGTTAGGTCCCATTCAATATTATCAAATTTTCAGAATCGAGGTTTGAAAAGAAAGTGACTTTTTTACATTTTGGTGTTGCAATGAAAACGATACAACAGACTCCATTTTGCAAAATCTGTGACGTGATCATTTGACTAGCTGGTCTTTTACCAGGCCTAGTCTATAACACTTGTGAGATAAAGAAAAAGAGAGAAAAAAGGCCTAATTGCTGTGCATCATCTGCGCCAGTGGTTCCTCCAGCTTGAACATATATCCTTGTAGATGCTTGTCCACTCTGTTCTTGAACGAGTTCAGGCTCGGTGCCTCGACTATGCTATTCAGGAGGCTGTTCCACATGTTGATAACTCGCTGGGTGAAGAAATGCTGTCGTAAAGCCGTATTGCATCGGTTTTTCTTGAGCTTGTAGGCGTGACCTCTTGTGACACTATTGTCATCGCAGGAAAACAGATTCTCTCCAATCTGGTACATGCCGTGCATATACTTGTACACTTCTATTAGGTCACCTCTAGTTCTTCTGTAGCACAGACTAGGGAGCCTCATCTTGACAAGTCTTTGTTCATATGTGAATTTGGAGAACATTGGTGAAGGAGAAAGAAAGATTTTTTACGATGCGGGTCGTTTGTATCCTGGACGTTTTGTACCTAGTCATTTCGTCTGCAACTCGCACTTACGTTATGGTCGAAGTAGATTGATGTTTACTTCGTCCGCTGAACGCTGTCAAGACTAATGCTCGAATGAATGAAGTATGATTTCCTAATTTTTCCGGATTAATACAAATGTATATCAAATACATCAGTTCAATTTAATCGAGTCAATTAATCGAGTACATGTCCACTAGGTGAAAAATGTGTTGAGTGGAACGCAAGTCAGAAAAGTTACACTTGCAGTCTAAACTACAAAATGAATACAGTGTTTGTATTGAAAAATCAGGTCAATCTTTTCGTCGTTTGGTTCCACGACAAGAGTATGAAATCTTGTTTCCAGCGAGATTAGGAGCTTCTGCAAACAGAGGGTGAAAAGGGCAGGATTCTAACGCACTTTAGCCAGGCACTCACGAGCCATGAAAATAGACGCCGACACGTGACCCAGATTCTCGCACTCAGCTGCGCAAAGTTTGTGTGCTCTGTGTGATTCGGGTGTAATACTGCCAATAAACGTCGTTAAGCTTAAGATTACACCCGAATCAGACGGACCGTTAAGGTGCATGGAGTACAGTACCGGTCAAGAGTCACAACAACCACCGACACCGACCATTTCAGCCTTCTTCATGATGCGTTAGAATCCTGCCGTTGTCGTGGTGAACATGGCTGACAACGGTCAGAATGATTACTTGCTTGGTTTTTTCCTTGTCAAAACTTGTTATACCGTCAGATTGTTACCACCATCAGATTTTCTGCAACTTTTCGAAGCGAATCTAGCCTAAAAACCTACCAGTTATGAATCGTGTTAACAGGATTGACTCGTTGCTTGTAGAATGACGGTACTCGGTAGCAGTACCACACACGGTGTGTGCGTGAATCACTGAATGAGTACGAATGCACATGTCTGGGTTGAACATCTATAATACACTTCCTCCTCTGTGTGACTGTGTGAGTGTTAATTCAGCGTCTATGACATGCCAAAGGAAAGCAAAACATGTCATAATAGGAGCTTCCTGAACCTATCCATCATGTTTAAAATATATGGTTGATTGTTCCTGGGCCGATAGCTTAGAAGTGGATTTACATGCTTTACAAACACTCCGTCATAGCAATTCTCTAATGGCTCAGCTGGTAGAGCGTTCGACTCTTGGTCATGCATGACCAGGTTTGATTCTGCGCTGAAACTTTTTTTTTCTTCTCTTTTTTCGAGAGGTTGTGGTTTTTTGTGTTTTTATGTGTGTGTGTGTTTTCCCCCTCTTTTCTCGAGAGGTTGCGGGTTCGAACCCGATCTTTTTTTAAATGCCAAAACCTGGAGGTTCAGCGCCAGCGGTTTTTATAATCTTTGCTACAACGTCGTTGAAATTGCACATCACGTGATACTGCCCGGTGCTGCTGAGATGAACGATCCGAGAAAAGGAGGAAAGGAGCGTGAAAAGGAACTCTGCTGGGGACACCAGTAGCTGTCATAAAAATGAAATGTCGGTGAGAATTGTAGTCTGTGTTGGTCGACTGAGTTCCTCACTGTAGCATCCACCTTCTGCTTCCGCTATTGCTCCCCTTCCTCCTCCTCCTATCCTTCCGAGAACGGCCACGACGACGACGACGACGACAAACAAGAAGAATAACAAGAAGAAAAAATTAGAAAAACAAAAAAGAAAAAGAAGAAAAAGAAGTAGTTGAAGAGGAGGAGGAGGAGGAAGTAGGAGGGAGAAGAAGGACGTTAGATGAAGGTTGAGAAAGGAGGAAGGAGGAGGTAGGAGGAAGGAGGAGGTAGAAGGAAGAGGAGGAGAAGGAGGAGGAGGAGGAGGAGGAGGAGGAGAAGGAGGAGGAGGAGGAGGAGGAGAAGGAGGAGGAGGAGGAGGAGGAGGAGGAGGAGGAGGAGGAGGAGGAGGAGGAGGAGGAGGAGGAGGAGGAGGAGGAGGAGGAGGAGGAGGAGGAGAAGGAGGAAAAGGAGGAGGAGGAGGAGGAGGAGGAGAAAAAAGGAGGAGAAGGAGGAGAAGGAGGAGGAGGAAGAGGAGGTGGAAGAGAAGGAGGAGGAGGAGGAGGAGGAGGCGGAGGCGGAGGAGGAGGAAGAGGAGGAGGAAGAGGAGGAGGAGGAGGAGGAGGAGGAGGAGGAGGAGGAGGAGGAGGAGGAGGAGGAGGAGGACGAGGAGGAATTAGGAGGAGGAGGAGAAGGAGGAGGAGAAGGAGGAGGAGGAGGAGGAGGAGGAGGAGGAGGAGGAGGAGAAGGACGAGGAGGAGGAGGAGGAGGACGAGGAGGAATTAGGAGGAGGAATTAGGAGGAGGAATTAGGAGGAGGTAGGAAGAGGTACGAGGAGGAGGTACGAGGAGGAGGTAGGAGGAGGAGGTAGGAGGAGGAGGAGTGTCGCGTTATCTACGGGCTAGAGATAGGTTCATCCTCAGAGAGACGACATAGTCGCCCTCGAGGGGAGAGACCTTTAGATAACAATGAGTTTACAACCTAAACTCGACCACCACTCCTTGGGGGGACACCACAAACATCAAGCATGTCAAGCAACAAGTGAATAAAAGACCACTGAATCGGGGTACAAATAAACAAATCAACTTTAATCATCAAAAATGAAATGACAACAAATTCACATCGGAAATGTTCTCTCAAGAGCCAAGCGATCCCTGAACACAACAACCTGGGATCAAATTACACACGGGTAAACACACATGTCACCCCGTGGTAATAGGGAAAACCCCTCCCCTCTTTCTTCCATCATTACACCAGAAACTGAAATAAATTCACACACAGCTCCAATACAAAAATCCACAGCTCTTCCAACCACTCGTTCTGACAAGTTCCTTCAGAACAGTGACAAACCCACCAAGAAATAGAAGTGAAAACAGTCCACATGATATGACAGCCAGTCACACCCACTTCCAGTCATTACCACTATCACGTCTTTACAAAAGACGTTTGGTAAACCCTTATTAAATTAAGCTTAACTCCAAACTTGCCCAAAATTCTCACTCTATCTCCCCCCAGAAAATTTGCTTGAACTCTCCTACTACCAATTGAATAGAAATTACTCCCGTTAACTTCCACACAACAACACACGCAGCCGCCGCTGCATACCAAAACACCCCTTCCCCTACTTTGACCCCTCCCACTTCTCCCCTAAGTGGTGACAACTTCCGCCCAAAGCTGAATGACGGAAAACGTAAACAAAGCGAACTCCGCTCCACACAACACTCGCCCGTGCAACTGCTCCTCGCCCGACAAACTCACGCAAAACCACACACACGTGCAACACCAAATGTCGGTATAAACAACAAATGAGGAGAATAGACGAAAAGGACCAACCTTACCATCTTTTCACCAACCGGACACTCTCCCAGTCTAGCGCACTCCGATCTCCACGTGGCTTCCCCCGGCACACGTGATCAGAACTATTCAGGCGATAGCACAACCAAATCTCACAGAAAAATCCCTTAAGTAACACTGCTCACTTCCCACACTTTCAGTCCACCTGAAATGAAGACATTGTTCCAAAACTACCTCGAATAATTCACTGAGGATAAACACAGTCTCCCCTGGAAGTTCAGAGTAATACTCTCCTAACAGACGCACGCCTGGGGCGGGTTTCAAAATAGGTAGTCGATCTTGGTCGCAAGATCTTGCTTCGCAGTAAGAGCTAGCTAAAAAAGAAACTACCCAACGTGACGAAGTAATGCGCATGCGTAGACGTCACGACAAGAGGTGAACTAGCCACATTTCAATGGCCGACGTGTTGCCGGTTCATTCAGAAAACGCTCTATTTCGAGATACTAGCAACCCATCCAAAGAAAATATAAGCCATGCACAGCATTAATTTATCAAAGGTGTATGTTGAATGCATTAACAGATCGTGAAACCTCCTACACTTTACACATCGAATGCAGGTCAATGCATCCACGCCGAACATTTGTCTCGAATCTTAAAAGCTAGGCACCTCTCAAGCTGCCTCGCTCAATCTACGCTCGTCTTCGATTGGCTCGCTAGCAAGCAAAGAATGAAACTGCCCATTCGGCGAGATCTACGTAGATCTACCGAGATCTTCGCATTTTGAAACCCGCCCCTGGCGCCTCCGGTGTCCAGACAAGCAGACCCCCTCCCGTGAGTTAGGTCCTTCCCCTCTTGTCTCGTTGAGATTACCCCTGACTTGCAAGCGCCTCGCTTAATTCCCCAAGTCAGTACAGTTTAGAAAGTCAATCCTTAACTTCGGCAGATCCACCCAGTTATCCGAGCTAGAGTGATAAATGTCATCCTACGAAAGAACCAATTCATGAATCACTCTCTCCCCGTCGCATGTCCACCTGCGACAACAGCTGCGCTATAACACCGCCCGAGCAAATGTATACGCTAGCGTTTTTTTCCTCCCCCTCTGCCTCTGATCGAATCTCCCTTAATTGACCAGGCCGCCCGTGCGGACTTCCCACCTTACCCAAGGTGTATTTCGTTAGGCTTTTAACCATCAGTTCCAAACCCACCCTAACGAAATTGTAGCTGCCAAGCTACTACGAAGATTATACTTGCACAACCGTTGGAACCAAACGGTCTGACGAAACGCTCCCTCGCGTTTCCGACGTCGCTCCAGCCTCGCACCAGGACCCCCCTTGCCGGCGCAGCTTTCCCTCGGAGACGACAGGGT
>JAWQFJ010000817.1:47461-48758 GCA_034096865.1 Theodoxus fluviatilis | reverse complement strand
CGCTGCGGCGGGCAATTAGGCGGTGTCTGGCGAAATGGCCACCAGTTTGGGATTTCGTGCGACTTAAAAACATTGTTTTTATAAAACTTGGCCCCAAGCTACAATGGTAAACTTTATTGGAAAATATAATAGATATCATTAGAGTTCAAAATTAAAAAGTTCCAGCTTTAAAGCAAATTGTTCAAGGTCCAAAACCAATCTGACTGGACTACTGCAGAGGCACACAGAAATACTGACGAACAAGCAAACTGTAAACGCCCAATGACCCCTTGACCCAACTCGCTTGCAGCTGATGCGACCCGAGTTGCGGCCCTTGGATGGGCAACGCGCTTCGAGGAATGCGCTCCAGTTACGCCACGGGTCGGGTGTATACCAGTACTACAGAGAAGTGACGCGCCGCTTCCAGCTGCAAGCCGGACATTACGTCATCATCCCTGCAACTTTCCATCCTGGGGAGGAGGCAGGCTTCCTGTTGAGGATCTTCACAGAGAATCACATCAAAAGCGAGTAAGTTGTAAGTCTGTCGGTATGAAACTGACAGACACACACAAACAGAGATATGTTGTAAGTCTGTCGGCATGAAACTGACAGACACACACAAACACGGGTATGTTGTAAGTTTATCGGCATGAAACTGACAGAGACACACACAAATACGGGTATGTTGTAAGTTTATCGGCATGAAACTGTCAGAGACACACACAAGCACGGACTACATGGTGAGGTCGATTTGCTTCTTTATGACTTGCAAAGGCTGACATTGTGTGCATCATATTAGCTGGCACTGCACGACCGACCGACCGACCAAGATACACACCGACAATGACAATAGAATGGAGGGGAAAAATAATTAATAAACGAACATTTAAGATTACAAGCAAATATCCCATATTCAGAATCTGTGCAGAAGTGCTTCGTCAGGCACAGCTGTAAACATACGGACTGAAGGAGTGACCGCCAAAGCAATTTGAGAGGTGATGAGTGGAGTAAAGCTTAAGGCGCGTTGCTTTGCCTACATAGTAGGCCAATGATAGGCCGATATCAAACATGCGTCAAAGCATTTCACTGCCTTTACATCTGCCTGCATCATGTTGATACATGTCGACGTTGGCCTATTTCTCGCAAAATCTTGCAAGGTTCCTAGCGTAAGTAACGCTCTCTTGTTTATAACCATCGTTTAAAGTTAAATAACAGGGAAAATGTGAGCCCTACCCTGTGTCAGTAGGCCTGAAAGGTTTTCAACAAACATGAAACCAATACGGCTTTTGCAAATATATCTAACATTCACACGCACGCA
>JAWQFJ010000817.1:32461-42461 GCA_034096865.1 Theodoxus fluviatilis | reverse complement strand
ATACACACACACGCGCGCGTGCTCACACTACCTTACATACACGCGAACACAAGCTAGCACGCACGCACTCGCGCAGACTCACAAATGCGCACGCGCTTGGGGCAAGCACAGCACATATGCATGTGGAAACAATGCTGATAAATATGCATGCACTGCATGCTGACCGTTGCCATGGCAGCTCTCAAGGCCTGGGGTGGACGACCTGCTGGGGGAGGTGTTCGCCAAGCACGCCGGCCACGATGCCCGGTTGGACGCTCTTGAACTCAAAGGTTTCTTGTCGGACATCTCCATTAAAGGCAAGCCCGTCTTCTTCCTCCCTGTACTCTCCGTGTGTAGTCTTCGCCACTCTCCCCCTGTATAGTGTTCTCGTCTCCTTAAATTCCTCCCTGTACTCTCCGTGTGTAGTGTTCGCCACTCTCCCCCTGTAGTGTTCTCGTCTCCTTCCTCCCTGTACTCTCCGTGTGTAGTGTTCGCCACTCTCCTCCTGTGGTGTTCTCATCTCCTTAAATTCCTCCCTCTACTCTCCGTGTGTAGTCTTCGCCACTCTCCCCCAGTAGTGTTCTCATCTCCTTAAATTCCTCCCTGTACTCTCCGTGTGTAGTCTTCGCCACTCTCCCCCTGTAGTGTTCTCGTCTCCTTAAATTCCTCCCTGTACTCTCCGTGTGTAGTCTTCGCCACTCTCCCCCTGTAGTGTTCTCGTCTCCTTCCGCCCTGTACTCTCCGTGTGTAGTCTTCGCCACTCTCCACCTGTAGTGTTCTCGCCTCCTTAAATTCCTCCCTGTACTCTCCATGTGTAGTCTTCGCCACTCTCCCCCTGTAGTGTTCTCGTCTTCTTCCTCCCTGTACTCTAAGTGTGTAGTCTTCGCCACTCTCCCCCTGTAGTGTTCTCGTCTCCTTAAATTCCTCCCCGTACTCTCCGTGTGTAGTCTTCGCCACTCTCCCCCAGTAGTGTTCTCGTCTCCTTAAATTCCTCCCTGTACTTTCCGTGTGTAGTCTTCGCCACTCTCCCCCTGTAGTGTTCTCGTCTCCTTAAATTCCTCCCTGTACTCTCCGTGTGTAGTCTTCGCCACTCTCCCCCTGTAGTGTTCTCGTCTCCTTCCGCCCTGTACTCTCCGTGTGTAGTCTTCGCCACTCTCCCCCTGTAGTGTTCTCGTCTCCTTCCGACTTGTACTCTCCGTGTGTAGTCTTCGCCACTCTCCCCCTGTAGTGTTCTCGTCTCCTTCCTCCCTGTACTCTCCTTGTGTAGTCTTCGCCACTCTCCCCCTGTAGTGTTCTCGTCTCCTTCCTCCCTGTACTCTCCGTGTGTAGTCTTCGCCACTCTCCCCCTGTAGTGTTCTCGTCTCCTTAAATTCCTCCCTGTACTCTCCGTGTGTAGTCTTCGCCACTCTCCCCCTGTAGTGTTCTCGTCTCCTTCCTCCCTGTACTCTCCGTGTGTAGTCTTCGCCACTCTCCCCCTGTAGTGTTCTCGTCTCCTTAAATTCCTCCCTGTACTCTCCGTGTGTAGTGTTCGCCACTCTCCCCCTGTAGTGTTCTCGTCTCCTTAAATTCCTCCCTGTACTCTCCGTGTGTAGTGTTCGCCACTCTCCCCCTGTAGTGTTCTCGTCTCCTTCCTCCCTGTACTCTCCGTGTGTAGTCTTCGCCACTCTCGCTCTGCAGTGTTCTCGTCTCCTTAAATTCCGCCCTGTACTCTCCGTGTGTAGTCTTCGCCACTCTCCCCCTGTAGTGTTCTCGTCTCCTTCCTCCCTGTACTCTCCGTGTGTAGTCTTCGCCACTCTCCCCCTGTAGTGTTCTCGTCTCCTTCCTCCCTGTACTCTCCGTGTGTAGTCTTCGCCACTCTCCCCCTGTAGTGTTCTCGCCTCCTTAAATTCCTCCCTGTACTCTCCGTGTGTAGTCTTCGCCACTCTCCCCCTGTAGTGTTCTCCTTCCTCCCTGTACTCTCCGTGTGTAGTCTTCGCCACTCTCCCCCTGTAGTGTTCTCGTCTCCTTAAATTTCTTCCTGTACTCTCCGTGTGTAGTCTTCGCCACTCTCCCCCTGTAGTGTTCTCGTCTCCTTCCTCCCTGTACTCTCCGTGTGTAGTCTTCGCCACTCTCCCCCTGTAGTGTTCTCATCTCCTTAAATTCCTCCCTGTACTCTCCGTGTGTAGTCTTCGCCACTCTCCCCCTGTAGTGTTCTCGTCTCCTTCCTCCCTGTACTCTCCGTGTGTAGTCTTCGTCACTCTCCACCTGTAGTGTTCTCGTCTCCTTCCTCCCTGTACTCTCCGTGTGTAGTCTTCGCCACTCTCCCCCTGTAGTGTTCTCGTCTCCTTAAATTCCTCCCTGTACTCTCCGTGTGTAGTCTTCGCCACTGTCCCCCTGTAGTGTTCTCGGCTCCTTCCTCCCTGTACTCTCCGTAAGAAGTCTTCGCCACTCTCCCCCTGTAGTGTTCTCGTCTCCTTAAATTCCTCCCTGTACTCTCCGTGTGTAGTCTTCGCCACTCTCCCCCTGTAGTGTTCTCGCCTCCTTCCGCCCTGTACTCTCCGTGTGTAGACTTCGCCACTCTCCCCCTGTAGTGTTCTCGTCTCCTTCCTCCCTGTACTCTCCGTAAGAAGTCTTCGCCACTCTCCCTCTGTAGTGTTCTCGTCTCCTTCCTCCCTGTACTCTCCTTGTGTAGTCTTCGCCACTCTCCCCCTGTAGTGTTCTCGTCTCCTTAAATTCCTCCCTGTACTCTCCGTGTGTAGTCTTCGCCACTCTCCCCCTGTAGTGTTCTCGTCTCCTTCCTCCCTGTACTCTCCGTGTGTAGTCTTCGCCACTCTCCCCCTGTAGTGTTCTCGTCTCCTTCCTCCCTGTACTCTCCATGTGTAGTCTTCGCCACTCTCCCCCTGTAGTGTTCTCGTCTCCTTCCTCCCTGTACTCTCCTTGTGTAGTCTTCGCCACTCTCCCTCTGTAGTGTTCTCGCCTCCTTCCGCCCTGTACTCTCCGTGTGTAGTCTTCGCCACTCTCCCCCAGTAGTGTTCTCGTCTCCTTCCGCCCAATGGTTCAATACCCAGACATCTCCTTGAGCAGTCATGCATCCAGCGTCCACATCTTTTGCCGTGTTCGCACCTCAGAATTTTCAGTTTCCTCTCCTTACCTTCCACACACACGTTCGTCGTCCATTATTTCCTTTTTGCAGGCAAAACTTCAGGGGAAATGAGTATCAGTACAAAGAAACTGCATGAGAGCATTCATAAGTGAAAGATATATATTCGTGAATAACAGAATTAAAGGTCATGGTTGTTTGTGGGAAAACGGGAAGTAACAATTAAGGAGTTGTTGTCATCACACCTTTTCTTTCTTCAGAACTCAAAACTCGGCTGGAGTGGAGCACGGATTCCTGCCGGAGTCTGCTTTCCATGAAGGACGTATCCTCGCCTACGTCATGAATCCCTGTTGTTTGTCGTGCTTATCACCAAGCAGCAAGATGCTGCAGCAAAAAAGCAAAATTTTTTGCACGCGGAAAAGAAGGCATGGAAAAAAGTTAGGACACTATGGAAGGGCTGTTCCGTTTGACTGCACCGTTTGTATTCCCACTTCCAATTCGTGCATTCATTTTTCCTTCATTATACATTAGCACAAAAGGTCAGGGTTCCTCGAGGTCAGCGATGTCCAGCAGTTGTGGCGTGAGGTCAAAGCCTATAGGGTAAGTTCTCCCAACAAACCGACACCTTTGTCTCCAGCTAATTCTGTATCTACGGACGTGCTGCTACTCTATACTGTAAGGACACATTCTCTAACTAGCATCATTGTGATTACATTTTAACCTGCATCACTAGGACTTCATCTTGTGTCTTACTTCATTGCGACCACACCCTCTGTACTACATCACAGTGACTACGTCCTGTGTCCTGCATCCTTGTGACTACACCCTGTGTCTTGCATCCTATGACTATGTCCTGTGTCCGGCATCACTATGACTGCACCCTGTGTCCTGCATCACTGTGACTGCACCCTGTGTCCTGCATCACTGTGACTGCACCCTGTGTCCTGCATCACTGTGACTGCACCCTGTGTCCTGCATCACTGTGACTATACCCTGTGTCCTGCATCACTGTGACTATACCCTGTGTCCTGCATCACTGTGACTATACCCTGTGTCCTGCATCACTGTGACTATACTCTGTGTCCTGCATCCATGTGACTACATTCTGTGTCCTGCATCACTGTGACTACACTCTGTGTCCTACATCACTGTGACGACACTCTCTGTCCTGCAACACTGTGACTGCACCCTGTATCCTGCGTAGCTGTGACTACACCTTGTGTCCTGCATCACTGTGACTATATCATGTGTCCTGCATCAGTGTGACTATATCCTGCGTCTTGCATCACTGCGACTACACCCTGTATCCTGCATCACTGTGACTGCACCCGAAGTCCTGCATCACTGTGACTACACTCTGTGTCCTGCATCACTGTGACTGCACCATGTGTCCTGCATCACTGTAATATATTGTGTCCTGCATCACTGTGACTGCACCCTGTGTCCTGCATTCCTGTGACTACATCCTGTGTTCTGCATCACTGTAATATATTGTGTCCTGCATTCCTGTGACTACACCTCGTGTCCTGCATTCCTGTGACTACATTCTGTGTTCTGCATCACTGTGACTATCTGTGTCCTGCATCCTGTGACTACATCCTGTGTCCTGCATCCCTGTGACTACATCCTGTGTCCTGCATCACTGTGACTACATCCTGTGTCCTGCATCACTGTGACTACACCCTGTGTCCTGCATCCCTGTGACTACATCCTGTGTTCTGCATCACTGTAATATATTGTGTCCTGCATCCCTGTGACTACACCCCGTGTCCTGCATCACTGTGACTGCACCCTGTGTCCTGCATCACTGTGACTACACCCCGTGTCCTGCATCCCTGTGACTACACCGTGTTCTGCATCCCTGTGACTACACCGTGTTCTGCATCCCTGTGACTACGTTCTGTGCCCTGCATCACTGTGACTTTATTCTGTGTCCTGCATCACTGTGGCTTCATCACTACACCCTGTGTCCCGCATCCCTTTAACTATATCCTGTGTTCTGCGTCACGGTGACTTTATTTTGTGTCCTGCATCAGTGCTACTACACCGTGTGTCCTGCATCCCTGTGACTATACCCTATTTCCTGCATTCCTGTGACTACACCGTGTGTCCTCCATCCCTGTGACTCTATCCTTTGTCCTGCATCCTTGTGACTACATCCTGTGTTCTGCATCCCTGTGACTGCGTCCTGTATCCTTCATCACTTAGACTGCACCATGTGTCCTGCATCACTGTAACTACACCCTTGGTCTTGCATCCCTGTGACTGCACTCTGTGTCCTGCACCACTGTGACTTTATTATGTGTCCTGCATCAGTGTGACTATATCATGTGTCCTGCATCAGTGTGACTATATCATGTGTCCTGCATCATTGTGACTGCGTCGTGTGTCCTGCATCACTGTGACTGCACCCTGTGTCCTGCATCACTGTGACTTTATTATGTGTCCTGCATCAGTGTGACTATATCATGTGTCCTGCATCAATGTGACTACACCCTGTGTCCTGCATCCCTGTGACTATATCCTGTGTTCCCCATCAGTGTGACTATATCCTGTGTCCTGCATCCCTGTGACTACACCCTTTTTCCTGCATCCCTGTGACTGCACCCTGTGTCCTGCATCCCTGTGACTACATCATGTGTCCTGCATTAATGTGACTGCGTTCTGTCTCGTATCAATACGACTGCATCGTGTGTCCTGCATCACTGTGACTTTATTCTGTGTTCCCCATCAGTGTGACTATATCCTGTGTCCTGCATCCCTGTGACTACACCCTGTGTCCTGCATCCATGTGACTACATCATGTGTCCTGCATTAATGTGACTGTGTTCTGTCTCGCATCAATATGACTGCATCGTGTGTCCTGCATCACTGTGACTTTATTCTGTGTCCTGCATTACTGTGACTTTATTCTGCTTCCTGCATCCCTGAGACTACATCCTGTGTTTTGCATCCCTGTGACTACACTCTGTGTCCTGCACCACTGTGACTGCACTCTGTGTCCTGCATCACTGTGACTGCACCCTGTGTCCTGCACCACTGTGACTGCACTCTGTGTCCTGCATCAGTGTGACTATATCATGTGTCTTGCATCATTGTGACTTCGTCGTGTGTCCTGCATCACTGTGACTGCACCCTGTGTCTTGCATCAATGTGACTGCGTCGTGTGTCCTCCATCACTGTGACTGCACCCTGTGTCTTGCATCACTGTGACTGCTCCCTGTGTCCTGCATTCCTGTGACTACGTCCCGCATCGCTGTGACTATGTCCTGCATCATTGTGACATTGTGACTGCATCCTTTGTCCTGCATCCCTGTGACTGCGTCGTGTGTCCTGCATCACTGTGACTTTATTATGTGTCCTGCATCAGTGTGACTATATAATGTGTCCTGCATCCCTGTGATACGTCCCTCATCGCAGTGACTATGTCCTGTGTCCTGCATCATTGTGACTGCACCCTTTGTCCTGCATCACTGTGACTGCGTTCTGTGTCCTGCATCACTGTGACTGCACACTTTGTCCTGCATCAATGTGACTGCGTCGTGTGTCCTGCATCACTGTGACTTTATTATGTGTCCTGCATCAGTGTGACTATATAATGTGTCCTGCATCCCTGTGACTACGTCCCGCATCGCTGTGACTATGTGCTGTGTCCTGCATCATTGTGACTGCACCCTTTGTCCTGCATCACTGTGACTGCGTTCTGTGTCCTGCATCACTGTGACTGCACCCTTTGTCTTGCATCAATGTGACTGCGTCTTGTGTTGTCCATCACTGTGACTGCATACTTTGTCCTGCATCAATGTGACTATACCCTGTGCCCTGCATCAATGTGACTGCGTCGTGTGTCCTCCATCAATCTGACTGCGTTATGTCCTGCATCACTGTGACTACATCCTGTGTCCTGCATCACTGTGACTACATCCTGTGTCCTGCATCACTGTGACTACATCCTGTGTCCTGCATCAATGTGACTATTTGTTTTTGTCTGACTGCAGGATGTGTTCCGGGATTCAGATGCAGATAACACCGGATCCGTGGATATTCAGAAATTGGGGGCAATGTTTGCCAAACTAGGTAAGGTTCCCAAAATTTGCTTCCTGAAGCCTAGAAATGAATAAACTTATGTTAAACAACAGTAATGTTCAATTTCAAATGCAGATCTGAGACTCACCCCCGCGCAGACTCCTTTGTTTTTATGAAGCCGGTTGAGATTTAGCTGATCGTGTGGCCGTCAAAAGAGAAATCAAAGTGAAGGGCCAAAAACTGGAAGCTGTAAACAACTTCAAATACCTGGGATCTATCGTGACTGATGAAGGGTCCAAACCAGAGATACTGTCCAGGATAGCACAAACAACAGCAGCATTGGCAAAGTTGAAGCCAATATGACGTGACAGAAATATCACTCTCGCGTCAAAGATCAGGCTCATGCGCACGCTGGCCATCTCCGTATTATTGTATGCATGCGAGTCCTGGACACTCACATCTGAACTACAGAGACGGATACAAGCCCTGGAAATGAGATGCTACCACAAGATTCTGAACATCTCATATAAAGACCATGTCACGAATGAGGAAGTCAGCAACAGGATCAGGAGAGCAATTGGACAGTACGAAGACCTGCTGTCAATCGTGAAAAGCAGAAAGCTGAAGTGGTACGGTCACGTGTCAAGAGGCAGTGGGCTGGCCAAGACCATCCTGCAAGGTACCGTACCAGGTGGGAGAAGGAGAGGCAGGCAGAGAAAGAGGTGGGAAGACAACATCAAAGAGTGGACAGGCTTGACCTTTGCTGACTCACAGCGAGCCACAGAGGATAGAGTTCGATGGAGGAAGATAGTCCGAAATCATCAGTGGTGCCTCAACCCATCTCAGGGTTAAGAGATTGAACTGAACTGAACTGAACTATGGCCGGCAGCACGCCTTGATCCACGCCATGGCATCGGCTCTTCTGCTTTTTACAGAGGGAAATTGATGCAATTTGCCTCCTACTATTTTATCGGGATATCGTTGATCACCAGAACATGTGCCTCACTGGCAGTGAACAACCATTTTGTTGTGGTTGTGCGATAGGCTAGAACCGAAGCGAAAACGCGTGATGGAGTCAAAGAGACGCTGGTTCCAGACAGTGCCGTATTTGTGATACCAGTGTGAGCAAGAGAAGTCTGCGCTAAAAATAGACTAGTTCCGCGCCAGCGATTGGCTAAGCCCAGCGACCGCGTGGGCCGTGTGGATGGGTCTATACATGTGCTGCGTTCAAGACTGACCCGGATGTACAAACAAGGGAAGTAAGCGGCAATCAACAATGAAATAGACAATACGCAGTTGTCTCTCTTAGACCATATGGAAAGCATTCCTAAACAATGATGATCAATATTTCAATTTATGAATTTCTTACATTTTATATGTTCACCTAGAACTATGTTACTAACTGGTAACTTTTGTGCGTTTCCGCAATGACTATTCTCCCGGGGTGCATTCAGTTGGTTATCCAGTACTTTTTGTCCTCATTGTCACTTAAAAATTCATGCTTTCAAGTTTACCTTGAATCGAGTTTATCATGTAGATTAAAGAGTCCCCTGTTTAATAAACAATCATTGTGTGTGTGTATGTGTGTGTGTGTTCGTGCGTGCGTGTGTGCATGCGTGTGTGTCTGTGTGTGTGCGTGTGTGTGTCTGTGTGTGTGTGCGTTTGTGTGTATATGTGTGCGTGTGTGTGCGAGCGTGTGTGTGTGCGTGTGTGTGTGTGTACATCTGTGTGTACATGTCTGTTCCTCTCTGCTTCTGTGTGTATTTGTCAGTTTGTGTGTGCATGCGTGAGAGAGAGAGAGAGAGAGAGAGAGAGAGAGAGAGAGAGAGAGAGAGAGAGAGAGAGAGAGAGAGAGAGAGAGAGAGAGAGAGAGAGAGAGGGTGGGGTGGGGGGTGGGGTACGACTACTGTTTCAATCATACAGCGAGTGTATCAGCGTTGGAAATGTGTGAGAGTGTAGCTCATATACGAGGTGTGAGTCATTGTGTGTTGTGTATGCACACGCCATACTGGTGGTTGCAGAGTTCCCAGTAAGTCATTGTGTGTTGTGTATGCACACGCCATACTGGTGGTTGCAGGGTTCCCAGTAAGTCATTGTGTGTTGTGTATGCACACGCCATATTGGTGGTTGCAGGGTTCCCAGTGAGTCAAGGCATGCTCCGCTCCATTGTGACGCGCTACGGTGGCCGCGACGGCAGGATCTTCCTGGAGGACTTTGTTGTCATCATTTCCAAACTCATCCTGATGCACAGTGAGTAGCTCACCCTAACACACATGATGCAGTGCCCCTCCCTCTAAGCAGATTTGCAAGTACTGGAATGACCTGATGAAGCCCACAGAATGCATGCACAGAGCAACAACGCTCACAGGGACGTTACCGAGCACCGTGTCTTACAACGTCGTCGTACGGAGTATCTTCACTCGTAGCGACGTTTTGTAAAGTACCTCACCTCAGAACAGTGTGACTCAGAGTAGCTCCACTCAAATCCAGGTTACAGGTTGAGACCCCTCAATCGTGGTGTAGAACGGCTCCATCCAAAATAAGGTGACACAGACTATACCTACCTCCATAGCCACTTTAGAGGATGAGGATTTTTTTGGGCATCGTTAAAGTACCTCCCCTCGTAGCAACGTGATATACTCCAGTCACTGCAACGTTGGGCAGAGTACTTCAAAGCAACGTTGCAAAGAATACCTTCGCTTATGGCAACGTTGCGTAGAGTTCCTTCCGCAATTGCAAAAGCGTTACCTTACTCACAGCAAACTGACACAGAACAGCCCTAGCCATGATGAGGTGACCTGCTCATTGCAATATAATTTAATGTTGCTACAACGACCCTTGGAAGCCATAGACGTGGAGGACCTTCATTACCTCCGCCAAGAACGTCGTTATGCTCTACCCTCGGTTCGTTACTTA
>JAWQFJ010000817.1:12500-32451 GCA_034096865.1 Theodoxus fluviatilis | reverse complement strand
TCGGGAAATAATGGAAACTGGGTTGACAAAATTAAGGAAGTATTGCATAGATATGATTTTGCTGATGTATGGCGTAATCAGAATGTGCGAAATGAGACAGAGTTCTTGCTCGAGTTCAGAAAGCGCCTTATCACTGAATACATGAATGTATGGACAGTTTCAATATCAGCGAGTGGTAGATATGAACTGTACAGATCCTTTAAGACAGAATTGAATAGAGAGAAATATTTGTATATATTAGATGAAAAATTTTCTTCGAGATGTTTATGTTCTTTTTAGGATGGGATTCAGCGATCTGTTCACGCATAAATACAGATTTGCTACGGAGCGAGCTGATAATGCTTACTTATGTCCAGCTTGCTATGAAACAGACGAAAATGAACAGCATTTGTTACTTGAATGTCCTGCCTATGAAGATCTCAGACGAATGTATATACGCAGGTTGATGACGAATACATATGCCTTTGATGTTGAGGTACTCCTGTCGCTGGAGGAGCCTAAGGCAGTACGAGCGGTTGCAACGTATTTGCATTATGCATTCAAGAGAAGAAAAGAAGCATTTTCTATTGCTATGGCCGAAGAGGCATATTATGTGTAATTGTGTTGTGATGGGCCGGTGGCCTAACAAAAATAAACCATTCGTTCGTTCTCTCTCTCTCTCTCTCTCTCTCTCTCTCTCTCTCTCTCTCTCTCTCTCTCTCCACTCAGCGGTTTGCGCTCGCGCCGGTAGGACGTCTTTCCCTCGCTCCGGCCAGTTTACAGTATAGTGTAATTATAGTTAGCATCATGCCAGTCGCTGGACTTCCAGCTGCCCTGGAGGCACTGCTGACATCCCTGCTAGCAACGGAGGAACCCTCTAGTTGGAAAGTAGGCGGTGAGCCTGGAAGCGTTGTTGTTGTGTTGAGGTTCAGGCAGCACGACGGACAGCCATTACTCACGAGTGAACGGCGCGGATTTTGGAGAAGGAAACCACCAGCACAGAGACGTAGGGACCAACGCCGAGCAGAAAAACATCGTCAGAAGGGTGAGCAGAGCCATGCTAATGCCTTTTCGATTCAAAATCAATCTGAATTCAATGTCGTAAAAACTGTTGCCGACCCTGTACCTGCACGAAATCCTCGCTCCCATGTGCCGGCGGAATGCGTCACCGTGTCATCCGTGACCTCTGACCCCTCGAACTCTGTCAACCACCATGAGGAAAAAGCTGCCTCAGTTCCGAACAAGGAACCACTTGCCACAGAAATGCCAACACTTCAAAATGACTCTCACGGTGCTACAAAACCACCTCGTAGCAACGAAGCAACAGTGGAAGACTTTCAAAACGTGATGAGCAAGGTTTCTGAGGGCATTTCTTGTGCCTTGCAGGAGCAAATGAGTGCACTGAGAAGTGGAGTTGCCGAGGCTTGTGCTGTGTCAGATCTAACTCCGCCTCTACCGTCGACCTCTGCCGTTCGTCCGAGGGATCGTGAAACGTCCCACTACAAGACCTGCCTTTCGTCCCCGACAGGAGCTCCAAGGCTGACCCAATCTACGCTTCGTCTTCGATCAGCTGTTCGCCAGCGTGACAGGGATGCTGCCAGCGAAAGAATCCAGAAACGAGCTGGACGCCGCCGACGCGACAACAGCCCACACGGGCTGCACGGAGAACGTGAACTTTCTCATTGAGACTATTCACCCGTGCGCGCTTCCTAAACTGGTTGCCAGTTTTTGATGTACTTCTTGTACATGAATTTTGCTCTGTTTGCGCGTTTTTCTCGCAAATGTAATAGCCGTGGCCTACACATTAACTGTTCAGGGTTCTCTCTCTCTCTCGCTTCCTCTCTCACTTCTCTCATCTCTCTCTCTCGCTCTCTTCTCTCTCTCTCTCTCTCATTACTATGCATAGGTTGGGGAAACCTCGATACTGAAGAAATTTCGTAGAACGTCAGGGTTTCACCCAAGGAACAACTGATCTAATTTTGGAGGTGATCTGTTTTATCATTTTAGAATTATAACCAAAAAGAAAAATGTCGTCGTGTATTACCAAAGATTACAGGTTACCTATAATCTTTGGTATTACTGAGTTGATGACGTCAAACTTGATGACACTGCTGGCTGGCGCGGCGCTGACATAGGGCACGTTTGTTAGGCCCAAAATCTCGAGATTCTCCCTCGATGGCTAGTCGAGGGCAAGCGAGACTCTCCTACAGCTAAAAAAACAACACAAAAAACTGGCAAGAAGGAAAAAATGGCTGCGTTCTGGCACCAGAGTCGGTGAAGAAGTTGCTGATAGACAAAATAACTGACGATACAGATATCACAGCAGTTTTTCACTTGATTGAACACACCATGGTGTCATATCGAATTGCACGGGAACTTTTTCAACGAAAAAAGAGCAACCCGGGTTCAACAGTAGTTAATTTTGTCGAAAAATATGTTTTGTTCGATTCATTTCGATCAATTCAAGGGACATAATTCATAGAGCCTACAAATACGGTGATACGCGTTTGCAAGCGAAAAATACTTTTTCGGCAGTGTATGTCCAGAAATAGCCTATACACCTACTCCTCAAGATATACAAATGAACACTGGAACAGCAAATACTTCCGTGTACGTACACTTTTCCATTCTCAGACCCTGAGAAGCACATTACAGGCACTGTTATCTCCGAACACCATCCCAACTCTCACTGTCACCGCCATTTTGGCTCACCCGGGTCTCTGCAGCGGGAAGCATCGAGGGAGCTGCGGTCCCGCCTTCACGGGTAGTGCGTCCTTATGAGCGAGGAACGTCGGCAACGCCTAGCCCTTGCAATTCTCTCGATATATTGGGCCTAACAAACGCGCCCATAAACTAAACTTCGTAGCGTCAGGCCTGCCTAGCAGAAAATCCTGCCTGAATTAATTATACAGGCCATGGAAGAGTAATGGTTTCCTTGGTGGAGGTAAGTGCTCTCAGAGTTCTGTCTAGATCTTATCTACGTTACGTATACCTTCATTCCCTGCTATGTTTCCTTGAGTACTTCAACTCATAGTCTTGTCAAATGAAATCATGACACTCAGAACAAGAATGAATAAGGTGGTAGCCCGGGAGATGTGACGCTGGAACACCCTTCACCTCTCTGTATGTCGTTCTGGGGAGTAAGGATTCTTTGTGTTGCACTCTTCTCTTGCAATATCCTGTTGTACGGGGTTTCTCCTAGCTTGCGCCGGGAAGTCGAAGTTCACAAACGCTGGTGGTCGTTTTTGGTAAACTTTATTCACGCACTGGTGACGATCAGTAAACAACTTCGTCGTTTCAACTTCACTCTACGCGCAGTGCTGCAAAGGACTCACTCCTTACAAAGGAGGACTCGTTTATCCTCTAGTTAAGCTCTCACCTTAACTCTGTCGTATCTGCTTTCTCGTGTGTGTCTGTCTCTTGTCGCGCCCCTTTTATATCTTTACACAAATACCAGAAACTTCCAGTACAGCCTACGATCTGCTCCGCTGCCGCGAAGCTTCACGAATGACGTCATGTGACACAGTCAAGACAAATTTAGCCCGACTCAACCACGTGACCAGGTAACCGAATTAGCGTAGAGACTGATATAAACAGACCAATTGCGTGACGTCATACTCGTTTGATCAAGAACCTTCACAACACTTACTTGAAAGCGAAAACTATCCCTGAACAACACCATTTACCGTCTGAAGTTTGCTGCTAACAATGTCCCTAACACTGCACCATGCTGTTCATGATACTGCAGTGGCTCATTCCCACGGACAGCGTCGTTTGGAACAGCCACGGCACTGCAATACGATTTGCTATGTTGTGAAGGTTCTAGAATGCACGGGAATATTCTAACGCCATCGAGCTGTTTACATCAGCCTCACCGCTCATGCGGTTGCTTGGTTACGCGACTGAGTAAGGCTAAATATGTCTTGGCTGTGTCACGTGACGTCAGTCGCAAAAGCTGCAGGAGCGTGGGGTATGTTGTACTCAGTTCTTGAAGGTTCTGGAGCCTGTATAAGGGTATATAAGCAGGGCGACAGGAGAGAGAGAGAGAGAGAGAGAGAGAGAGAGAGAGAGAGAGAGAGAGAGAGAGAGAGAGAGCAAGCGCACATGACAGAGTTAAGGTGAGAGCTTAACAAGACGATAAGCAAGTTCTCCTTTGTAAGGAATGAGTCCTCTGCGGCATTGTGTGTAGAGTGAAGTTGTTTACTGATTGTTACCGCTGTGTATCGACCAGTGTGTGAATAACATTTTGTTGGAAACGACCACCGGAGTTTGTGAACTCTGACTTCCCAGCACAAGCTACGAGAATCCCCGTAGTAAGAGGCCCCCTGTGGGTTCGGGGTAAGAATTGACCCACCGCGTCTCTCTACGGGATTCGTAAGAGGCGAATAACTAGGGACACCGTGACTTGATTAGCGTTTACTCAAAACCGTTCTAGTGATTTTCATGCTTAATGGCCTTATATAGCCTACAAAGGCTGATAGGCCGTAAATCACCATCCATTCATCCATCCCGTAGTAAGAGGACACTGCGAAGAGACGAGCGCAACAACTGCATCAGAGGAGAAGCGCCACCGAAGAACGCGGCGTTCTGTGGATAACAGTTACGACCATTCTTGCAGGAAAGAATATGAGCCTCTGGTTGCTTCAATTCATTTGCCAGCTGATTGTAGAAGATAAAATACATGTAGTTGTCGCCACCACGACCATACGGGTGACAAACTACTGCTGAAAAGGAGGTACATCGATAGGCCTACCTCTGTGCTGAGGTCTAGAATTCCAGCAAGATTTGCTGGCTCATCTCAAAGTCCAACTGCACACTCTGGATGAAAGAGCTAATTTCAAAGACTATCACCAATATCACCAATATCACCAATATCACCAATATCACCAATATCACCAATATCACCAATATCACCAATATCACCAATATCACCAATATCACCAATATCACCAATATCACCAATATCACCAATATCACCAATATCACCAATATCACCAATATCACCAATATCACCAATATCACCAATATCACCAATATCACCAATATCACCAATATCACCAATATCACCAAGTGGTAAGGGTAGAGGAAGGCGCTCCAGTAGACCACACGCCGTCGTTGCTGCTTTTGATCATGTTGATGACGTCACGCTCCGCGGCACGCACTACGTTGCTGTTAGCGCCCAACTGGCACAGCTTGCTTTTTGTGTAAAAGGAAATAACGATCCTCACTGACAACAGACAGCACACAGATGCAGTTCTTTCACGACTGGAACAGATCAGTAACTTGACATGACTCAGAATGAAGTCAAAGAGGAGCTACAGTCGTCCCCGCGCAGAGGTCGCCTCTCTTCCCAGTCCTTCACCAACGCTGGAAAAATTCTCTTTGTGGAAGAGGAACTGTGAAGAGGTTGGGAAAATGGTATACCCTGCATGGATAGGAAAGTGGAGGAGGTGGCTACCTCTACACTGCAAGCCGCTGTCCAGACTGAGTTTATTTTTTGGTAACAATCCAGACCAGCCTTCACGTGGTGCTGGCTATGGCTGCAGCCCTTCACTTATGCCGCCATGTCTGCAGAAGCATGAACTTGCCTTCTGATACTTTTTGCAGTAGCAGAGATCCAGCATAGGGTTGAAATGCTTCCCGTGGAGTGGTGATGGGGCTAGGTGCCTGTCCTTGACTTCTGTCTGTCTGCCAATAGCAAGCAAAAAGTAAGACAGGAAGACATAAGACACCACGAAAGATAAGCGACGGCGGAGATTGCCAAACTAAAATACAGACAACAGCGAATGCAACGCACACTGCATTAGATTGCATGGTTACTCATCTTTAGATTGCCAAACTAAAGTACATACAACAGCGAATGCAACGCACACTGCATTAGACTGCATGGTTACTCATCTTAAGATTGCCAAACGGAAGTACACACAACAGCGAACGCAACTGTTGTGAAGGTTCTGGAATGTGCCGAAATATTGTGGCACATTCCAGCTGTTTACATCAGCCTCCTCACTCATGATGTTGCCTTAGTTACGGCACGTGGCCCTGGTCACTACAGTCACTGTGATGGGTCACATAGCTTCATTCAGGCAGCATCGAGACAGCCTGGTCTATTTTTGTTCCTTCTAGAAGATTCTGGAATCTGTAGAAGGGTATATAAGCAGGGCGCTACGAGAGACAAGAGCGTACATGAGAGAACCAGGTGAGAGCCTAAGCAGAAGATAAGCAAGTACAACTGAGTGCTCTATAGAGTGACAGCGTAGACAACAGGTGTGAGAAGAGAACGCACGTCAGGAGCGTGAAGACACGTGTAAGAGCGTGGATAACAGCGATTGTCCTCCGAGAATCTAGTCTCGAGTGAAGTTATTGTGGTAATGCTGATTATTGATTGTCATCGCTGTGTATCGACCAGTGTGAAATAACTTTTTTTTTAATGACCACCGGATTTTGCGTACTTCGACTTCCCGGCACTAGCTAGGAGAACCCCCAAATTAACAGGACTTTGCGAAAGGAGACAAGTCGCAACACAACACACACTGCATTAGATTGTATGGTTAAGCATGTTTTATTGCCAAACGGATGTACAGACAACAACAAATCTTTAGATTGCCAAACCGATGTACAGAGAACAACAAATGCAACACACACTACGTCATTAGATTGTGTGGTTAAGCATCTGTAAATTGCCAAACGAAAGTACAGACAACAGCAAATGCAACACACACCGCATTAGATTATGTAATTAACCATTATCATCCACGCAACAATTACAGCATTTTCATTGCATTGCAGACATATTTCTTGAGCACCAGAAGGAGAGAGGCAATCAGAATGGAGTGGCCGTGTTCACCAGGAATGAGGTGAGTCAGCGTACTTGGAGCTAAGGAATTCATAACGAAAAGAGGCACATCACTCTGCGAGAAGCAGTGGAATTTAAATGATGTCCAAGTTGAGCATGGTAACTGCTTAGGGATGCAGGGTGCAGGCAAGAAGGGTGTGGAAGGTAGGTTGATTGAGCATTCTGTTTTTTAGGGCACTTTACTCAGATGGCATCCAAAGCCCTCATTCAGAATGCACTGCTAGCGGTTAGCAGGAGCAAGGCAGACCTACTAAAAGCATCATTCTGAAAGCCTGACAGGGAAAAGACAATTGGAAAAGGTGGGTAGGGAAGAGCCAGTTGGAAAAGGTGGGTAGGGAAGGGACAGTTGGAAAGGCAGTTGGAAAAGGTGGGCAGGGAAGGGTCAATTGGAAAAGATGGGCAGGGGAGGGACAGTTGGAAAATATGGGCAGGGAAGAAACAGTTGGAAAATATGGGCAGGGGAGGGACAGTTGGAAAAGGTGGGCAGGGAAGGGACAGTTGGAAAGACAGTTGGAAAAGGTGGGTAGGGAAGAGGCAGTTGGAAAGGCAGTTGGAAAAGGTGGGTAGGGAAGGGACAGGTGAAAAGGCAGTTGGAAAAGGTGGGCAGGGAAGGGTCAATTGGAAAAGATGGGCAGGGGAGGGACAGTTGGAAAATATGGGCAGGGAAGAGACAGTTGGAAAATATGGGCAGGGAAGAGACAGTTGGAAAGACAGTTGGAAAAGGTGGGTAGGGAAGAGACAGTTGGAAAGGCAGTTGGAAAGGGTGGGTAGGGAAGGGACAGTTGAAAAGGCAGTTGGAAAAGGTGGGCAGGGAAGGGACAATTGGAAAAGATGGGCAGGGGAGGGACAGTTGGAAAATATGGGCAGGGAAGGGACAGTTGGAAAAGGTGGGCAGAGAAGGGACAGTTGGAAAGACAGTTGGAAAAGGTGGGTAGGGAAGAGACAGTTGGAAAAATGGGCAGGGAAGAGACAGTTGGAAAAGGTGGGTAGGAAATAGACAGTCGGAAAGACAGTGGAAAAGATGGACAGGGAAGAGACTGTTGGAAAAGATGGGCAGAGAAGAGACAGGTGAAAAAGGTTGGTAGGGAAGGGACAGTTGGAAAAGGTAGGCAGGGAAGGGACAATGGGATAAGATGGGCAGGGAAGAAACAGTTGGAAAAGATGGGCAGAGAAGAGACAGATGAAAAAGGTTGGTAGGGAAGGGACAGTTGGAAAAGGTGGGCAGGGAAAGGACAGTTGGAAAAGGTGGGCAGGGAAGGGACAATGAGATAAGATGGGCAGGGAAGAGGCAGTTGGAAAATATGGACAGGGAAGAGATAGTTGGAAAAGGTGGGCAGGAAAGAGACAGCTGGAAAATATGGGCAAGGAAGAGACAGTTGGAAAATATGGGCAAGGAAGAGACAGTTGGAAAAGGTGGGCAGGGAAGGGACAATGGGATAAGATGGGCAGGGAAGCGACAGATGAAAAAGGTGGGTAGGGAAGGGACAGTTGGAAAAGGTGGGCAGAGAAGAGACAGGTGAAAAAGGTGGGTAGGGAAGGGACAGTTGGAAAAGGTGGGCAGGGACAGGACAGTTGGAAAAGATGGGCAAGGAAGAGACATATGAAAAAGGTGGGTAGGGAAGAGACAGTTGGAAAAGGTGGGCAGGGAAGAGACAGTTGGAAAATATGGGCAAGAAAGAGACAGTTGGAAAAGGTGGGTAGAGAAGAGACAGATGGAGATGTGGGTAAGGAAGAGACAGCTGGAAAAGGCGGATCAAGAACAACAGAGTTGGACAAGGTGGATTGAAAAAAAAGTCAGATTGAAAAAGATGACTGGGAAAACCCCCACCGAGAGAGGGAGGCGTGGAATTAGGCAAAGTGGTAAAGTGAAAAGTAGAAGTAAAGGCAGGATGAAGTAGGCAAAGTGAAAAAATGAAAGGTGGAAATCAAGGCGGGATGAAGGAGGAATGGAAGTAGGAATGGTGGAAAAATGAAAGGTGGAAATCAAAGCTGGATGAAGGAGGTGTGGAAGTAGGCATGATAGAAAAATGAAAGGTGGAAATCATGGCGGGAATAAGTGGGCATGGTAGAAAAATGAAAGGTGAAAATCAAGGCGGGATGAAGGAGGAGTGGAAGTAGCCATGGTAAAATAATGAAAGGTGGAAATCAAGGCGGGATGAAGGAGGTGTGGAAGTAGGCATGGTAGAAATAATGAAAGGTGGAAATCAAGGCGGCATGAAGGAGGTGTGGAAGTAGGCATGGTAGAAAAATGAAAGGTGGAAACCAAGGCGGCATGAAGGAGGTGTGGAAGTAGGCATGGTGGAAATATGAAAGGTGGAAATCATGGCGGGAATAAGTGGGCATGGTAGAAAATGAAAGGTGGAAATCATGGCGGGAATAAGTGGGCATGGTAGAAAAATGAAAGGTGGAAATCAAGGCGGGATAAAGAAGGAGTGGAAGTAGGCATGATGGAAGTCAAGACGGGATTAAGTTGGCAAAGTGGAAAAATGAAAGGTGGAAGTTTCAGTGGGATTAAGTAGGCATGTGGGAAAATGAAAGATAAAAGTTTAAGTGGGATTAAGTAGGCATGGTGGAAGTCAAGACGGGATAAAGAAGGCAAAGTGGAAAAATGAAAGATAAAAGTTTAAGTGGGATTAAGTAGGCATTGGTGGAAAAATGAAAGGTAGAAGTTTCAGTGGGATTAAGTAGGCATATGGGAAAATGAATGATGGAGAACAAGGTGGGATGACGTGGGATTGGAAGACGCTGTTTTTGCAAACACTATAATGAGTCCACTTGTCCTAACGGAGACGTCATTCATCATGGTAATGAAAAGATGGGACGTTGCAAGCAGTATGTGATGGACGAGGAACGGTTTTCCTCCTCTACTCATTTTGTAATAAAGGTTTCGTATAGTTATTCTGTTTGTTTTTTTACAGTTCATGGAAAGCACCATGTTGTGCTGAGACAAAATCCTGAGGACGGAACTGACGTGTCAGGCAGCCGTCATCACGTCCTGGCTGGATGGCGAGCAGGCTGATTGCTTTATCGTCAGAGCATTCAGCGTGGCTGAGACTAGTGAATATAGTCTCAGCAACAGGTTGGTCACGTGATAGCCTTAAATCTTCCATAACATGCATACCACCGTTCTGAACACAGAGTCTCGGCCACGCTGAATGCCATATCACATCGTGAGTGTATTCCTCCGCTTGTTGTGATACACTCGATAATGGCAGCCATGTTTTCGTCAATTCATTTTCTAAACATCGATTTCCCATGAATGTAAAACTTGTATGCGGTAAAATTCGAATCACAAGAGTGTAATATTGTGAACTCTACTAATTATAAGGACTTTGAATACAACAGCAATATTTATACTTCATTGAGCGAGTAAGGCAACCAATCCCGTCTGCATAAACTTCGATACACACAGAAACCCACTGAGTGCTTTTGCTGATGAGGAATCATTAATTTAATGTATGCTTAGAAGGATAAAACTTAGAAAAACTGCTTCTGAGCTATCCGATAATATCGAACTTCGGAATCGGACGGATTCCTACAGAAGAAACTTCCATTCGATTAACGTTCAACACAGACGGAATGTAGGTTAAATCACTTACTGACTCCATCAGTCGACACCGAATGATCGAAGTGTGGAGCTCGTCAAACAGTGTGAAGGCAGTTAGACCACAGGTTCCGGCCAGAAAGCATTTACTTGCGAGAGTATAACCATAGATTCACGAAACCAGCCCGGACCCATAGGAATCCTTTTCGCTGCGTTTATAGTAGGTCCAAAGATCGCGTGTATTACCAAAGACTATTCATAACTGTATAATCTTTGGTATTACTATACACAATCGCACGTGCTCAAGGCAGTTTGCAACCTTATAGACACGTTCGCGCTAAAAGTAGTTCTCAAATGATTTCCTGAAAATCTCATAGATTAGTTTTATTAGAACACCAAATTTGTGTTTATCTATCGGAATAAATAATTGGAGTGAAATAGAATCGCCTCTTTTTACTCTCAATGGTCTTCTGATCATGTTGAATTTTGATTGGTAGAATCAATGGAATGTGGAGCCGAAGTCACGTGACCAACCTGTGTCAGAGATACTATGATCTCTGTGTTCAGAATGTCGTCAGAGTAGCGGTGTTTAGAAAATGTACTGACTTAGATCCACGTCAGAGTTTGTTTGCTTTGCATTGTGCAGAGAAGACGGAGGAACCCCTTGTGTAACATGAAGAGAAAGAGGCTGACACACACACACACACACACACACACACACACACACACACACACACACACACATACACACACATATGCACTTGCACACAATAACCGACAGCCAGCCAGCCAGCCAGACAGACAGACAGACAGACAGACAGACACGCATACAAGACACACGCACATAAGCAAGCGTGCGTAGGCACGCATGCAGGCATGTTCACACACGTACCTCTCCCCACCCCCCACCCCCCACCCCACACCCCCCACCCCCAAACATATATATACGGACCTACACATGGACAGTCAATTACTTTAATTATCTCTTTGGCGCTGTCGCGTAGTGTTTCAATTGATACTTGACAGGGCTAATATCGCCTATAAGAAACACACACACACACACACACACACACACACACACACACACACACACACACACACACACACACACACACAATTGACACTTGACAATGCTAATATCGCCCATAAGAAACACACACACACACACACACACACACACACACACACACACCTCTAAAATAACAGAAGAAAAGAAAGAGGAAATCCCCGAACGGCATGATTTGCAGATGATGATGTCACACTGCTGAAACTGCAATTAGACTTTCGAATGTAAACCGTTTTCTAGCAGACGTTTGTATACATATTTTGTCAAATAATTGCTACTTTGGCTTCAAGTAATGACAGTTATAATAAAGTAAAAGGATTGTATGAGTCTGCGCGATTATGTCTACCTTTTCTGTCCATATGGCGTTCTAGAGGATATTTTGCTCTCAGATACGTAGAGAAAATACTTGTGTCGTCAATATATGTTGATTTTCTCATCAGATCTCAACTTCGTGTACGTGTGTTGTAATCGTTACCACACTATTCTCATTGTAGTCTAGGGCCTATCTTTCTGTAGGTTGGGGCTAAGAGCTGACCAGCCGCGTCTCCCTACACGTTTCGTAGGAGGCGATTAACGAGGGAAATCGTGACTTTACTTGCTCTTACTCTAACCCACTGTAATGATTTATCGTGATCAGTGGCCTTAAACAGTATACACAGTCTGATAGGCCGAAATACTCCACGCGTCCATGCATTTGATTTCTACTGTGGCCCAAGATGTGTGATTGTCACTTATTCCACATTTTGTTTGTAACAATAGCTTGTAGTAGCTTTATCGCCTTGCCATGTGAAATATCTTGCCATCCTACACGAAGTAAACCAAGCCTTGCCTGTATTGCATGAGACTTGCCTGGAGGTGCCCGAAATGGCTTAACAAGCGGTGGTCCTAGTGCCACAGCAGCCCCTTGGTCCACTGGGAGTCCTGCACAGCGAGCAGTGCTAGTCCAGCCTGCAGTGGAATGGCAGAGTGCGCTGTGGGGAGAGGAAAGATTGCCTGTGATGCCTTGGCAGCTGTGAGAAATGGCCCCGAGAAGCCAACTTCCTCGGGAAGTCAGTCCTGGAAGTCAGTCCTGGAAGTCAGTCCTGGAAGTCAGTCCTGGAAGTCAGTCCTGGAAGTCAGTCCTGGAAGTTGGTACTTGTCCCAGTGATGTGTGGCCCTGCTAACAATTCCTTTACTTCGGCACACGCCGAAGCGCTGGTGATTGTGAAACCAGTATTCGCTGATATTTTGGTAAGGCATTCTCACTGCCAATTCGTATTAAATGCAGCCTTTCATTATCTAACAACTGTTCCTCCCTACCTCATATTAGATAGTGTCTACTTATATGCACACTGCAACACGCACAATCAAAACGCCACGAATCCAGAGTTTTGCTGAAACGATCGCTTTTTTAAATATTTTGTCTTCCAATGAAGAAATACGAAATGTCGAGTATGAGGCAACTGTTGCTTGACATGTGGAAAATGCAAAATTGTGCATGCGTTCGGTGGCACCGTTCCTGGCCTTCCTGGTGAGAGATGCGTCAGGGCAAGACAAACAGGAGGCAGACAAATAGGACTTGATGTATCGACTCGTTCGGCAGCTTCGTCGTCAAGCGCCATCATGGAAGCTGAGGCCAAAGCACTAACACTTTCTCTACCGTGTGATCAAATGACGGCAACATCGGGCAATGAAATTTGGCCCCCGAGTTCTGGTTTGGGTGTCGATGCTAATGACTTTCTTAAATGGTGTGACGTTTGCCACGTTTTGCTCGGTTATATGACAATGATTGCCAACTGTGTTTCTTTTTAGGTATTGTGTCCTGTATCTATTTCATTCAGTATCTCGAAACAAAACTTTGTATCCCGCATCAGCTACAATCTTCACAGACTTACATGTATTTTCAAACCGATGATAACTTCTTAAAATATCATGCATATTTTTATTTCATTGTTCATGTGTTATTTTCTACATACAGCATAGAAAAGTATTCTTTGGGGAGACCAAACAGATTAAGATGCAGTGTGATGTTTAAGTTTAACCTCAAATAAAAGCAATAATCGAATATCCTATGGGTTTTCTTTCCTTTTATCCCACCCCCTGTGGCAATCAGGTGTGAATCCAGTGGTCACGGGCTGGGCAGCCTCCTCACAAATCGGTCTCCGAGTGTTCGTGTGCACAGAAACATGTCTTCAGTCACCAGCACCAACACGGGCGTACCGCAGCGCTGCGTACTCTCTCCGGCACTTTTTTGTCTTATACACTCGTGACTGCAGACGATAGTCAGGAGCTGCGGCGATAGCCTTTCAAGATATACAGTTGAGAAGGCCCTTGTAGGACCAGAAGAAAATCGGATAACGTTACATTCCTGAAGGAAGTGGAAATTTTCCTTGTATCCTGTGTGACCCTTGTGATCAAAGGAAAAACCATCGAGCGTTTCAGAACATACGAATACACTGGGATTATAATTGACGACTGCCTGGACGGGAAAGACCAAACCAGACGATTGTAGACACGTAGAAAACACAACTTCATTCATGTTCCGCACACAAACAACTTTGTCAGTCTTGGCGTACTGCTTTGTTGCCTGGAGGATATGCTTGACAAGAGCGACAATTCTAGAACAAGAAATACTCGCAACCTTTAATAAAATCAGCATGAAAAGGTTTTCCTTAAATTCTTTGGAAGGAACAAATTTGTTTTCAAAAGGCTTTTCAATAAAACCTTTTTGTCCTGATTATAAAAAGCGACAAAGCAAAACGACAAGGTGAGAAAGAAAGCGGCAACAACAATGGGTGGGCAATTTGCATAGATAACATAGCCGGGCAAATGATTGTGTGAAAGATCTCCGACCTTGTTGTAGACTCCTCAAACCCACTGTGCATCGTTGTTTTTCCAAAAAGCACGCACGGGCCGACGACTCATTGACACCAAGAGCAAAACTGCAGGGTTTTTACAAGTGTTTTGCCCCACAGTCTGTAGTGGTGGTCACCTACAGTCTGTAGTGGTGGTCACCCACAGTCTGTAGTGGTGGTCACCTACAGTCTGTAGTGGTGGTCACCTACAGTCTGTAGTGGTGGTCACCTGTCGCCAGTGACAATGGCAGACTGCGCAGTTAAGTCTCTCCTCCGAATATATTGGTTGCGCGACTCGCCAGGCCGATACACAAGCCACATTGATGGGGACAGGAGGTGTCCTGGGAGGCAGCTCTGCAGGTGTCCAGCTGCAGTCCCTCTACTCTCCCTTGCAATGGCGAGTCGGCCCCGCCTGGTCTCCTGGAAGGTGCTTGTCGCTTTCCTTGCGGCCGCCCTCCAGTTGGTTCGGTCTTTGCCAGGAACTTCAGATTTCCTGGTGACACGTCGCCATGCTAGAAGTGTTCTTCCACACATTTCTTGAAATGCTTTTAGGTCACCCAAGGTTTCTGTCTCCTTGCTCCAGAACGTGGTAGTCGTAACTCGTCACGTGGTAGTCGTAACTCGTCAATGCGGATGATATGGCCAGTCCATCTCAGCGGTGTTGTCATAATCTGCGCCTCGATGCTTGTGAGTCCAGCCCTATCTAGTACCTCCGTGTTTGTCACATGTCCTGTCGATGAACTCACATGATGAATCCTCCCTCTCCCATATTCTGTGCGACCAATAAATAATGAAGACTGAATCTGACACGCAGTGGTCGAGATACGGTAGAGAAACAGAAACAGAAACCGATGATGATAATGGAGATGGGATAGGGAGTGGGAGGAGATGAGAAATAGTTAATAAATATCCTTAGGACAGGCATTGCCCCTCTTTTATTTTAAACGTAGCGTGAATGAATAAATCCCGTAGTTTTACATGTATATAGATTTTTTATTGTTTATACATTACTGTAAAGTACACAGTGAAGTCTCTAGTGTAATTTCATTTCTACATTCTATTCTCTTCTAATATACAGTTATGTAACTTTTGTTTCAGTTTATCTTAATTGTTTGAGGCTTTTCCAATAATGAACAATTTCCATGTGTTTAGACAATAAAAACCGCTGGCGCTGAACCTCCAGGTTTTGGCATTAAAAAACAACAACAACAACAACAAAAGATCAGGTTCGAACTCGCAACCTCTCGAGAAAAGAGGGGGGAAAAAGTAAGGTTCGAACCCGCAACCTCTCACGTGTACAACAACGGGTGGGGTGTCTCTCTCTCTCTCTCTCTCTCTCTCTCTCTCTCTCTCTCTCTCTCTCTCTCTCTCTCTCTCTCTCTCTCGAATACCATACACACATTAAAAAAAAGAAGCTTCTGTGCGGATTCGAACCCGTACGCGCATCCCCTACAACCAAGCATGTTCCAGCGACAAAAAAATATTCGACGCGCGGCGCGTACCGAGTGAGCTAATCCATAAAGCTGTCAGGACCTCCAGTAAACCTGGAGGGATAAAAAAAATCCTTCTTTCTCCTTCACGAATGTCCAATCTCCTCGAAATTACGTCAAGTTATTCGACGTCAAATGATCACGTCACACATGTCAAAACGTCCATTGAGTCGGGACAGAGTTCCGTCCCTTGCCTTCTTTGCAACACCAAAACGTAAAAAAGACACTTACTTTTCAAACATCGATTCTGAAAATGTGATACATTCAATAGGACCTAACTTCCAGTAAGTGTGCAAAATGTCAAGGAAATCCGTCCAGTAGTATTTGAGATATCAGCCGTTAAGTCGGGACAGACATACACACACACACACACACACACACACACACACACACACACACACACACACACACACACACACACACACACACACACACACACACAGATAAAGCTGTGAGGACCTCCAGTAAACCTGGAGGGATAAAAACTCATGAATCGTGGTTTGGGGGGGTAAGATTAGCTCCACGGCGTCTTCCTATGCGAGTCGTACGAGGTGAGTAACTACGCATCTGGAAACTTGACTCACTCCTTGCTAGTCCTAATGATTATCCCTCCAGATTTACTGGAGGTCCTCACAGCTTTATCTGTGTGTGTGTGTGTGTGTGTGTGTGTGTGTGTGTGTGTGTGTGTGTGTGTGTGTGTGTGTGTGTGTGTGTGTGTGTGTGTGTGTGTGTTTGTGTGTGTGTTTGTGTTTTTGTGTGTGTGTGTGTGTGTGTGTGTGTGTGTGTGTGTGTGTGTGTGTGTGTGTGTGTGTGTGTGTGTGTGTGTGTGTGTGTGTTTGTCTGTCTGTCCCGACTTAACGGCTGATATCTCAAAAACTACTGGACGGATTTCCTTGATATTTTGCACACTTACTGGAAGTTAGCTCCGATTGAATGTATCACATTTTCAGAATCGAGGTTTGAAAAGAAAGTGTCTTTTTTACGTTTTGGTGTTGCAAAGAAGGCAAGGGACGGAACTCTGCCCGACTCAAGGGCAGTCTTGACATGTGTGACGTGATCATTTGACGTCGAATAATGTGACAAAATTTCGAGGAGATTGGAAACTGGTGAAGGAGAAAGAAGGATTTTTAATCCCTCCAGGTTTACTGGAGGTCCTCACAGCTTTATTGTTTTTTTAAAATGCCAAAATCTGGAGGTATCAGCGCCAGCGGTTTTTATTGTAAATAGTTTTACAAGGCCTATAAAACGATATGCGTGCGATACTCTTCAACGCCTTGCGGCACTGGGACCGGCACTGGGACCGGCACTGGGACCGGCACTGGAGCCAGCACTGGGACCGGCACTGGGACCGGTACTGGAGCCAGCACTGGGATCGGCACTGGGACCAGCACTGGGACCGGCACTGGGACCGACACTGGGACCGGCACTGGGGCCGGCACTGGGACCAGCACTGGGACCGGCACTAGGACCGGTACTGGGGCCAGCACTGGGACCAGCACTGGGACCGGGACTGGGACCGGCACTGGGACCGGCACTGGGGCCAGCACTGGGACCGGCACTAGGACCGGTACTGGGGCCAGCACTGGGCAGCATTGGGACTAATACTGGGGTCGGCATTGGGACCAGCACTGGGACCGGCACTAGGACCGGCACTGGGACCGGCACTGGGCAGCATTGGGACTAATACTGGGGTCGGCATTGGGGCCAGCTCTGGGGCCGGACCTGGGCCAGCAGACAGTGGGTG
The DNA here is from genome assembly GCA_034096865.1 of Theodoxus fluviatilis. Classification (NCBI taxonomy): domain Eukaryota; kingdom Metazoa; phylum Mollusca; class Gastropoda; order Cycloneritida; family Neritidae; genus Theodoxus; species Theodoxus fluviatilis. Next base: position 14,938 of record JAWQFJ010000817.1, on the reverse strand, counting down.
GAGGACGGGGGAGGTGTTGGAGACAGACCTAAAGTCAGAGCCTGCATACACTACAAAGACGACAGGAACCCACACGCGATTCATTGCGCTTTATTTCAACAAAACGATGAGTCTATGTCTATGGTTTGGTCACATGGCCCATGTTAGTCTATGTACAGACATCGGTATATGTGAGATTATATGGTGAAATGTACAAGTGAATTGCATACATATTCAGACATGAAACAACGAAATGAGGCTTTTCGAAATATTCTTGCATTGTTACTGTTATGAACCCCCTATCCGCTGTTTTCCCGCTACCCCTGGACAGCAGATGCAGGAATGTAGGCAATTTAGATCCACCGTTCACTGAACAGTCATGCAGTGACCATCCGTACACGATACAATAGCTCAGGCTAGAAAATATCACGATTCTTTACATTTACGAATTATGTTGTCACTGGCAGAATTTTAAACCTATTTCTTGCAATTGGAGAAAAGCGCCCGTTAATTTTAGATCTATAATAATCAGTGGCACACGCTATCTTGGACACGATGAGATCTGTACAGGTGTTTCTGCTACAACAGTAATTTATGGAGGTTATACGATTGGCATTTTAATCAACGTTTGCCCTCTTGACGAATATTACAGCTTCTGTTGCTTTTTAAATATACAAATGGAAACATAACCAGGCATCCCTCTCTAGGCACGATACACAGTTTGGATGAAAGTAGCGTATTTACAACAAAAACAAGTAATCTCGTCAAAACAAAAACCATTATGAAACTGAAATGCAATTTCTAACACAGTATGCATAAAACCGCAAATGCGAGTGAGTCGAAATAAAATTTCTTTGGCAGTTTTCACTTACCAAAGAGACGAAAGATCTGTGACGTATCCGTCACTCCCCGGCATGCCAACGTTATTGTTCATGTTTACGTCGCCGTTCAGCATTCCTACGCCATCTGGCAACGTCACCGCTGATCACGCCTATGCCACTGACCTGGCCGGTTGCTGCAGCCCGTCACGCTAACAGCTGAGAGTGTATCCACGTAGTGCACGCAGTTACGGACTTTTCCCACCGACTGTCTTCAGATTCAATGAAAGCACAGCGTCTGTTGCATATTTATCACAGTCTTGCAGTGAACAGAGGCGTGTAATATCGCGCACTGCCTCACATCTGCTTTGATCCAAAGCCGACTCAGTTTATTGTCATCACTGAAGAACTCTTCCAGTCACATGTAGAGTTGTGATACTCGGTAAATAAAAGAGATTGCATATATGTATCACAAAAGACACGCGCTCGACAGTGTTTTCGATTCTAAATTTTGGTTTGCCTGTTTACCTTGTACAAATTTGATGTATCTCTGCATGTTTTAAAATAGTTGCGCCGTTACTTCCATGCATCACGACTGTCGTCGTTATAAGGACAGTATTGCGTCCTGAGCATCCTGTATTGGGAGCAAGCTGGTCGCCTTTTTATCGTAATGGTGGAGTTTTATCAGAAGTGTGCTGGTGATGTATACATACAAACCAACCTTTCACTTGATGAGCTAATACTACCTACTCTAGCTATCAATCAACTACCTCGAGTCAACTGACCTACCACTGGTCGTCCTTCGTCTGGAAGAAAGAGAGGCTGTCAGGAGCTCTAGAGTGAGACCGGCCCTGAGGAGACTGAAGGAGGCAGACCGAGCAGGGAGGCGGGCAGTAGGGCACTACAGCGGTACAAGGCGTCATCACAGTCAGTGCCGCTCTTCAGGATGTGTTAAAATCTCTGTCCTCTTCTAGGCCTTCGCGAGCATGGAGGAGCAGATGCTGCTGACACCAACACGAGCCAAGAGTTTGTGGTTCATGAAAGTAGTAAACGTTTGCTGTGAAAGACACACTTAATCATTAATGGAAAACGAGGAAGGTGTCGAGGTGAGGTAAGTCAAGTGAAGCGTGGTTGTTGTCAGGTGAAAAGGAGCCTTTGAGAAGGACAGGCTGCAGGTCAGTGCTTCAGGCCACGGGCGTGCTGGCTGTGTCTGGAAGCAGAACCAGGGCTTTTCACCTTGCTCTCTAGTATGCTCTTCAGGGAGGCGATGCGCGACCGAGTTTCCTCATCCAGACGGCACTCGGCCTCGGCGCCATGGTTGTTGGAGGACCGCCTGGGCGTCAGCGTCATGGTGGTGGCTCGCTCCGTCAGACCCAGTCCCGTCCCCACCTCGCGGTCTCCAGGGCGTCTCGACCGGGGCAGGGTGGCGGAGGGCAAGGGCGGTGGAGGAGGGGGTAGGTTCACTTCCCACAGTTCTAGCTCCTCCACCGTTGTGGGGGGCGGAGGCGGGGGTGGCTCGTCCTCATCACTGTAGGCAGTTGCAGAGGGAGGCGGGGGAAGCGGGGAGAGAGGACGACTGGGAAAGTTTAGGGGTGCAGCAGACGATAGCGATGGACTGGGCTTGCTGGGAGATTTGGGGTT
>JAWQFJ010000817.1:0-2500 GCA_034096865.1 Theodoxus fluviatilis | reverse complement strand
AGCCATTAGAGAATTGATATGACGGAGTGTTTGTAAACCATTTATAACGTTCTTTTCCCTAAACTCCCTTGCAAGCTATCGGCCCAGGAAACAATCGACCATGGCCCGTATCCAGAATGGCGATTTATCTTTTTAACACTCGATTTATCCCCTAACCCCGGGTTATCTTGATCGGTTAGATAAGGTACGCTCGTCAGAGGATCCTAGGTTGCGCTTTGCTATATATACTGGTTTCCAGCCAAGGGAGAGCGGAACCCGTATCCAGAACGGCGATTTATCTTTTTAACACTCGATTTATCCCCTAACCCCGGGTTATCTTGATCGGTTAGATAAGGTACGCTCGTCAGAGGATCCTAGGTTGCGCTGTGCTATATATACTGGTTTCCAGCCAAGGGAGAGCGGAACAGACAGTTGGAATCGTCTGAGTTTAGAGATAAAACGGGGTTAAAATAACTCGCCGTTCTGGATACAGGTGCATATATTTTAAACATGATGGATAGGTTCAGGAAGCTCCAATTATGACATGTTTTGTTTTGCTTTGGCATGTCATAGACGCTGAATTAACACTCACACAGTCACACAGAGGAGGAGGTATATTATAGATGTTCACCCCAGACATGTGCATTGCAGGATTCGTACTCATTCACGCACAATAATAATAATAATAATAATAATAATAATAATAAATAATAATAATAATAATAATAATAATAATAATAATAATAATAATAATAATAATAATAATAATAATAATAATAATAATACAGACTACTTATACGCCCATACCTTCCCTAGTAGGCAAGCTCATGGCGTTTACAATGAAAAGTCTACATTCATACAAAGCATTCCAACACTCGCACACTGCACAGTTGAAACAAAAAAGAGTTTTAGTTTTAGTAGGAAAAGATAACTCTGTTTGACTCGATCTGGCTATTCCGTCAATTGAAATCTCAAGGGGGGGGGGTTCGAGTTTAAGACCTACATAAATCAAGTTCTTTTCAAACCTCGATTCTGAAAATTTGATACATTCAATCGGACCTAACTTCCGGTAACTGTGCAAAATGCCAAGGAAATCCGTCCAGTAGTTTTTGAGAAAGCAGCCGTTAAGTCGGGACAGAGAGACAGACATGCACATAAAATTACGTCACGTTATTGATGACGTCACACATTTTGCAATTTCGCCATTCCATCAATTGACAATTTAGGGAGGTGCTTTCGAGTTTACGACCTTAAAAAACCACTTTCTCTTCAAACCTCGATTCTGAAAATGTGACACATTCAATCAGACCTAACTTCCAGTAAGTGTGCAAAATGTCAAGGAAATCCGTCCAGTAGTTTTTGAGAAATCAGCCGTTAAGTCGGGACTGACAGACAGACACACACACACACACACACACACACACACACACACACACACACACACACACACACAGACATATAAAGTCTGTAGGACCTACAGTAAACCTGAAGGGATAAAACAGTTTCTGTATTCATCATCAACAGAAGCCACAGGTATCACCAGAAACGCCGTTCTCCCCATTGCAGCGGTTCCCAGCGTGACAGGATCACCACTGTGGACAAACAAACGAGCAAAACGCCGCCGATGCCCCACCTGCCTTTCTGGGCTGCACCTACATGTAGTATTGGTGCCAATGCTGCGTGTGAGTTTTGATCAACCTTTTTCTTGGGATTGTTTTAATTCATCCGCGTGCATTTCAGTGTAGATACAAACTTGTTCATTCAGTTGTTTTTGTCTCTCTATGTCTGTCTGTCCATCCGTCTGTCTGTCTGTCTGTCAGTCTGCGTGCCTGTTTTCTGTCAATCTGTCTGTTTGTCTGTCTGTCTGTCTGTCTGTCTGTCTGTCTGTATCTCTCTCTCTCTCTCTCTCTCTCTCTCTGTACATAACATGTTTTGGTTCTACGTATGTACAGGAATGTAAGTGTTGTGAAGATTCTCGATTATGCTCGAAGTGTTGCAGGCACAGTTGTTTTGGTGTATCGGTCAGGTCATCGACCGACTCCTGACCCAGTTACGCTAAAATTAGCTTGTTGTGACACAGTATCTCAGTTGCGTCGAGCACTCGAGTGTGGGAGTAAATTCGATATTGTACTGGTAGTTTCTGGAATGTGTGTAAATGTATATAAGGAGCGAGAAAGCGAGAGTGGAGGAGAGCAGCAGATACGATCGAGATAATGTGAGAGATTATCTTGCGTGAGAAGCGAGCTGCTGTACTGTGTGCAGAGTGAAGCTGCTAGCGAGTACTACGAATTGCTGTTGGCTGATTTTCACCACTGTGTTTTCAACAGTGCGTGAATAAAGTTCATCGGAAAACGACCACCAGTGTCTGTCACTTCGACTTCCTAGCGCAAGCCAGGAGAACCCCCGTACATCAGGATATTGCAGAGAAGAGTGCAACATTGGTTCCCTAGATGGCGAACAGTTGAAGCAGTGACAGTGACAACGGAAATGGAAGGCGAGAAACGCGTAACACGATCCGCTG
>JAWQFJ010000816.1:40290-45682 GCA_034096865.1 Theodoxus fluviatilis | reverse complement strand
AAAAATAAGAACAAAAAACACCACCACCCCACCCCTTCCCATCCACCCCCGACTACTCAGTAGACCTCCTCCTTTGCTGTTCTTTTTATTTAGATCTCTTGTTTGTCTAGGAACGAATTCATGAAAGTACTGGGATGATGATGATTGATGATTGATGTTGATGGTTGATGGTTGATGGTTGATGTTGATGGTTGATGGTTGATGGTTGATGGTTGATGGTTGATGTTGATGGTTGATGTTGATGGTTGATTGTTGATTGTTGATTGTTGATTGTTGATTGTTGATTGTTGATGTTGATGATTGATGTTGATGATTGATGTTGATGGTTGATGGTTGATGTTGATGGTTGATGGTTGATGTTGATGGTTGATGTTGATGGTTGATGTTGACGGTTGATGTTGATGGTTGATGGTTGATTGTTGATTGTTGATTGTTGGTTGTTGATGATTGGTGTTGATGATTGATGTTAATGATTGATGTTGATGATTGATGTCGATGATTGATGTTGATGGTTGATGATGATGAGAACCGCAATGTATACCTCCCCCCCTCGGTTTCTTTCTTTCCGTCAATAAAATTTTAAAAGAAGAAGAAAAAAAAGAAAACCCAAACATCCACTTGTAAATCATGTTTACCTAAATTCGTGCGCATGCATTAAGGGCTCATGTGCATTCTTGCAGTCGCACACACGCATGGGAATGCTCGCCCAATCAGTCGCTGTGTGTGCGTTGCTTACAAGTTGGCGTGCATGCTAATCTGTGTGCACGTGCTGTCCTGTCCCTAGTCCTGATAGTGTTCTTGGAAGGCGGCAGGTCACGGAGACAGAGGTATCGATCCACGTAGCCACGGGTTGAAGAGTCGATCGATACGTTCCTGTAGAGCAGGGCGCCCGCTAACACCGGTCTTGAAGAGTTCCACTGAGAACCGCAGCCTTAGTGATCCTCTCCCGCGCTAGCTGTGGGCGGGCGTTGTCTGAGCGCCTGTCCTGTAATGCCTCATTTCCACAATCCTTTGCTGTGGCACCGTGCACACAGCGGCCGTTATCTGCATAGCAACCGTTATCTGCATAGCAGCCGTTCTCTGCACAGCAGCCGTTATCTGCATAGCAGCCGTTCTCTGCACAGCAGCCGTTATCTGCATAGCAGCCGTTCTCTGCACAGCAACCGTTATCTGCATAGCAGCCGTTCTCTGCACAGCAGCCGTTATCTGCACAGCAGCCGTTCTCTGCACAGCAGCCGTTATCTGCACATCTACGGAACTATCCTTTTTACGTTATCTTGCGGTTAGACGATGTGCGAGGCGCAGTGCCGTGGTTCTATCCCTGGGACGGGAAAATCTGGGTTTATATTTAAACAATCTTGACGATGTTATACTGGCTGCAATCCTGTGTCGTAAATACGTCCGTTTGTGTAATCCTGTCTGTGCGGGAATGATATTTGGTGAACATCTACGATGCACTTACCTCTCTGTTTGACTGGATTAGCTTTGGTTGAACGTCTACGACGTGCCAAAGCAAAATGCAAAAAGTATTTACAGGAAGTTCCCTTCCCTTCCAACTTGTCTACAATTTGTTTACGTTAATGTCCACAACCCTAAGATTTGGGGAGTTGAAAATATTCGTCTTAATCAATTTTTATGAAAGGGACCTCTTGGAAATATTCTGCGACGATACTTTTCATTTGTTAGATTTATGTCTGGTCACCACGTTGATAAGCACTCTCTACCAGGAATCTAACTCTGGTAGATTTCACAAGTTTACGCTCTTTTCATTCAAATGTTGCCTTATGTAGGTCCTACTTATTTTGTAAATCGATGTCTAGAAAATGAATCGACGACATGAATTGTTGCCGATATCCAAGTGTGAAAATATGAATTGGGGAGCTTGCAGTAATTTTTCCCGCAGAGGTGCAGAGTGGGTGGTTGGATGGGTAAACGAACGAACAAATGAATAAATGGATAAATGAATGAATGAATCAGTGAATGGCTAAAATAAACGTAAGAATGGATGGATAGGTAGGTGGGTGGGTGATTGGATGAAAGCAGGGGTGGATGGATGGAATGATGGATGCATGGATGGAATGATGGATGGATGGAATGATGGATGGATGAATGGATGGAATGATGGATGGATGGATGGATGCATGGATGCATGGATGGATGGATGGATGGATGGATGGATGGATGGATGGATGGATGGATAGGAGGGTGGGTGGGTGAATGGGTGGGTGGGTGGGTGGATGGATGGATGGATGGGTGGATAGACGGATGGATGGATGGATGGGTGGGTGGATGGGTAGACGGATGGATGGATGGATGGATGGGTGGGTAGATGGGTGGGTGGGTGGATGGATGGATGGGTAGACGGATGGATGGATGGATGGATGGGTGGGTAGATGGGTGGGTGGGTGGATGGATGGATGGGTAGACGGATGGAATGGGCGAATGAATGAATGAATGAATGAATGAAGTGAGTTTATAGCCTTGTAGCCATCATACATTATTCAAAGCTAATGGCGATAAATTCCCTGGAAGTGCTCAGAGTGACAAATGTCTAGTCACTGTTACCCTACTCATACACGTACACCTGATCGCGTAAGGAGACGCATTGTGTCTATTCTTTTTTTTCCGATTTCTATTTCTTTTTTTTTCTTTTCTTTTTTTTTAAATCTTTATTCAGAAAGGGGAGTATACACATACGTCTGCCCAAAACTTTTCACAACAGTAAAAAAAAAAAAAAAAAAAAAAAAAAAAAAAAAAAAAAATAAATAAATATATATATATATATACACACACACACACACACATATATATATATATATATATATATATATATATATATATATATATATATATATATATATATATACATACAATACATAGTAATTAACAATAAATAATAAATATTTAACAATTGACAATTAATAACTAATGATAATAATAGTAATAATAATAATAAATATTAATCATAATAATTAATAAACAAATATTAAGAAGAAAAATAAAAAGGATAGAAAACCTGAAGAATTGTACATAAAATTACATGCTGTAGTTATCATGGGGGCAGATGAGCATGGGAGATGAGATCTGGAATGGGAAGGGGAAAGGGAGAGGAGAGGGGGGGGGGTGAGGGCGGGGGGGGTTTGAGGAGTCCAAGAGGCGTTGGGCAAGGACAGTTTCTTGTAATGTTTATGGCATTTTTATTTATATTGGTAGGACTGGCAACCACTTGCTCTGAAGCTGTTCCAATATACCATTTCTGAAAGCAATTCTTTCCTCAATGTTGTATGTGTACTGAAGGACTTGCCTAAAGGAGTCAAATGCTATTTCATAATTTCGACACTTTGCTTGATGAATGTATTTTTTGGCTAATATCAAGATAAGATTTACAATAGGAGGAGCAAGCTTGTCACCAAAGAATATGGAATATTTACATTTGGAAAATGTTGCCTTTCTGCTTTCTAAATATTGCTGTAGTTTGCTCCAGAAATCTTGTATTACTTGACATTCCCAGAATATATGTTCCTGTGTTTCAATACAACACCAGCAAAATCCACAAAGTGATGATGATGATTTTCCTATACGTAGAAGGAAGGTGTTTGTTGATGTAATCCGGTGCAAGAATTTGAACTGAAAGGTTCTTAGCTGAGTGTCTATTGTGCATTGCTTTGGCAGAGTATAAATGCTTTCCCAATCAATGTTATTGCCCTCAAATGATTTTTCCCACTTTTGTTGGGAATGAATGTCTATGTCCATGTTGTCAATTAGAACTGAGTAAAAGAAGTTAGTGCATTTTGATACCCTATTTATTCTTTCACTAATTCTCTCACACTGACTTTGACATTGGTCGTTTTTTATTTTTTGCATCCATTCCTGTGGAATAGACTTTTTTATTGTTTGATAAGTGAAGATATCCTCTGCATCCAATTTGAACTTTGTCTTCAGATTGAGAAAACTGACTAGATCATTGTTTTTAACAATATGTTTCACCTGCAAGATACCCTTGTCAGCCCATTTTTTGGATTTGACTGGTACCCTGCAATGACATATATTTGAATTATACCACAAGGATTGTTCTAGTATATTGTCAGCAGGATTTTCTATCCCAACAACCTTATTCCAGTGCTTCATTACATCATAAAAGAAGGTGTTTTGAGGGATGTACAGCTTGAGGTGTTTTTCATTCAATGTTGAATTTAAGAAATTTTCTTTCCCAATCTTACTGAGATAATGTCTAAATGTTGTTTTCCATTCTCCTTGATTGTTAGAGTTGGTGTAGCGTATTATCCAGTTTGCTTTAACTGCTGATTGAAAGCTTTGAACATCTAACATTTTCAAACCACCTTTTCTATCTTTTGACACATTACTTTTCGAGCTATTCTGTCAGGTTTATCATTCCACAAGAACTTAAACAGTTCCTTGTTTATTGCTTTCAGTTGATTCTTGGTTGGATCAGGTAGATTTGTCAATGGGTATAGTATAATAGGGTAAGCTAGCATCTTAATGACTGTTATTTTACCATATAAGGTGAGGTTACGAGATTTCCATTTGTGTAATAGAATAACCATTTTCTTAAATCTCTCATTCATGTTTATTTCAGTCATTTTGCTTATTTCATTAGTGAAAAATATTCCAAGTGTTTTAACGCCCTCTGAAGTCCATGTAAAGTTCTTTTCCTGGCATAGTCTGACCTGAGTGTCTTTGAGGGGACCTATTCTTAGAATGGCACTCTTTTCATAGCTGACTTTTAAGCCAGAGTTTTCTCCAAAGCTTTCAAGAATGGAGCAGGTAGTGCTGAGATCCCTTTCTGTTCCATCTAGAAAAATAGTAAGATCATCAGCATATGCAGTCATTTTGACAGAGGTATCCAGAAGTTTGAAACCTTGAATGTCGTCATTATTTCTTATTAAATGAGAACAAATTTCAATCACAATGTTGAAAATATAGGGAGAAAGAGGGCATCCCTGTCTTGTTCCGCAGGCTACTTTAAAAAATGCTGACATGTATCCATTGTTAGTTACACAGCTTTGTGCATCTGTGTAAAATAATTTGATCCACTGTATCAAGTCTTTGCCAAAGTTGAAATGCTCAAGTGCTTTGATCATATAGTCATGGTCAACACTGTCAAAGGCTTTCTTGAAGTCTACAAACATAATCAACCCTTTCATTTCTTTCTCATTAGCATGTAGGATAACATCATGTATCAGTCTAATGTTTTCTCCTATATATCTATTTTTTATAAAGCCAGTTTGGGAGTGGTGTATGATGGTTGCAAGAACTTTTTTAATTCTATTTGCTATTGCTTTCGCAGCTATTTTGTAGTCAACGTTCAGTAAGGTGATTGGTCTCCAGTTGTTCAAATATGTTCTGTCTTGATCTTTTTTAGGAATCAAAG
>JAWQFJ010000816.1:25290-35290 GCA_034096865.1 Theodoxus fluviatilis | reverse complement strand
TCACTGTTTTCCTTCAGCTTCAGTTCTGTCACTCCATCCACGTGTCACTGTTTTCCTTCAGTTCTGTACCTCCATCCACGTGTCACTGTTTTCCTTCAGTTCTGTACCTCCACCCACGTGTCACTGTTTTCCTTCAGCTTCAGTTCTGTCACTCCATCCACGTGTCACTGTTTTCCTTCAGTTCTGTCACTCCACTCACGTGTCACTGTTTTCCTTCAGCTTCAGTTCTGTCACTCCATCCACGTGTCACTGTTTTCCTTCAGTTCTGTACCTCCATCCACGTGTCACTGTTTTCCTTCAGTTCTGTACCTCCACCCACGTGTCACTGTTTTCCTTCAGCTTCAGTTCTGTCACTCCATCCACATGTCACTGTTTTCCTTCAGTTCTGTCACTCCATCCACGTGTCACTGTTTTCCTTCAGTTCTGTACCTCCACCCACGTGTCACTGTTTTCCTTCAGTTCTGTCACTCCATCCACGTGTCACTGTTTTCCTTCAGTTCTGTCACTCCATCCACGTGTCACTGTTTTCCTTCAGTTCTGTCACTCCATCCACGTGTCACTGTTTTCCTTCAGTTCTGTCACTCCACCCACGTGTCACTGTTTTCCTTCAGTTCTGTCACTCCATCCACGTGTCACTGTTTTCCTTCAGTTCTGTCACTCCATCCACGTGTCACTGTTTTCCTTCAGTTCTGTCACTCCATCCACGTGTCACTGTTTTCCTTCAGTTCTGTCACTCCACCCACGTGTCACTGTTTTCCTTCAGCTTCAGTTCTGTCACTCCACCCACGTGTCACTGTTTTCCTTCAGTTCTGTCACTCCACCCACGTGTCACTGTTTTCCTTCAGTTCTGTCACTCCACCCACGTGTCACTGTTTTCCTTCAGCTTCAGTTCTGTCACTCCACCCACGTGTCACTGTTTTCCTTCAGCTCTGTCACTCCACCCACGTGTCACCGTTTTCCTTCAGTTCTGTCACTCCATCCACGTGTCACTGTTTTCCTTCAGTTCTCTCACTCCACCCACGTGTCACTGTTTTCCTTCAGTTCTGTCACTCCACCCACGTGTCACTGTTTTCCTTCAGTTCTCTCACTCCACCCACGTGTCACCGTTTTCCTTCAGTTCTGTCACTCCACCCACATGTCACTGTTTTCCTTCAGTTCTCTCACTCCACCCACGTGTCACTGTTTTCCTTCAGTTCTGTCACTCCATCTACGTGTCACTGTTTTCCTTCAGTTCTGTCACTTCACCCACGTGTCACTGTTTTCCTTCAGTTCTGTCACTCCATCCACGTGTCACTGTTTTCCTTCAGCTTCAGTTCTGTCACTCCACTCACGTGTCACTGTTTTCCTTCAGTTCGGTCACTCCATCCACGTGTCACAGTTTTCCTTCAGTTCTGTCACTCCATCCACGTGTCACTGTTTTCCTTCAGCTTCAGTTCTGTCACTCCACCCACGTGTCACTGTTTTCCTTCAGTTCTGTCACTCCACTCACGTGTCACTGTTTTCCTTCAGTTCTGTCACTCCACTCACGTGTCACTGTTTTCCTTCAGTTCTGTCACTCCACTCACGCGTCACTGTTTTCCTTCAGCTCTGTCACTCCACCCACATGTCACTGTTTTCCTTCAGTTCTGTCACTCCATCCACATGTCACTGTTTTCCTTCAGTTCTGTCACTTCACCCACATGTCACTGTTTTCCTTCAGTTCTGTCACTTCACCCACGTGTCACTGATTTCCTTCAGTTCTGTCACTCCATCCACATGTCACTGTTTTCCTTCAGTTCTGTCACTCCATCCCCATGTCACTGTTTTCCTTCAGTTCTGTCACTCCATCCACATGTCACTGTTTTCCTTCAGTTCTGTCACTCCATCCACATGTCACTGTTTTCCTTCAGTTCTGTCACTCCATCCACATGTCACTGTTTTCCTTCAGTTCTGTCACTCCACCCACGTGTCACTGATTTCCTTCAGTTCTGTCACTCCACCCACGTGTCACTGTTTTCCTTCAGTTCTGTCACTCCACCCACGTGTCACTGATTTCCTTCAGTTCTGTCACTCCACCCACGTGTCACTGTTTTCCTTCAGTTCTGTCACTTCACCCACGTGTCACTGTTTTCCTTCAGTTCTGTCACTCCATCCACATGTCACTGTTTTCCTTCAGTTCTGTCACTCCATCCACATGTCACTGTTTTCCTTCAGTTCTGTCACTCCATCCACATGTCACTGTTTTCCTTCAGTTCTGTCACTCCATCCACATGTCACTGTTTTCCTTCAGTTCTGTCACTCCATCCACATGTCACTGTTTTCCTTCAGTTCTGTCACTTCACCCACGTGTCACTGATTTCCTTCAGTTCTGTCACTCCACCCACGTGTCACTGTTTTCCTTCAGTTCTGTCACTCCACCCACGTGTCACTGTTTTCCTTCAGTTCTGTCACTCCACCCACGTGTCACTGTTTTCCTTCAGTTCTGTCACTTCACCCACGTGTCACTGTTTTCCTTCAGTTCTGTCACTCCATCCACGTGTCACTGTTTTCCTTCAGTTCTGTCACTCCATCCACATGTCACTGTTTTCCTTCAGTTCTGTCACTCCATCCACATGTCACTGTTTTCCTTCAGTTCTGTCACTCCATCCACATGTCACTGTTTTCCTTCAGTTCTGTCACTCCATCCACATGTCACTGTTTTCCTTCAGTTCTGTCACTCCACCCACGTGTCACTGATTTCCTTCAGTTCTGTCACTCCACCCACGTGTCACTGTTTTCCTTCAGTTCTGTCACTCCACCCACGTGTCACTGTTTTCCTTCAGTTCTGTCACTCCACTCACGTGTCACTGTTTTCCTTCAGTTCTGTCACTCCACTCACGTGTCACTGTTTTCCTTCAGTTCTGTCACTCCACTCACGTGTCACTGTTTTCCTTCAGTTCTGTCACTCCACTCACGTGTCACTGTTTTCCTTCAGTTCTGTCACTCCACTCACGTGTCACTGTTTTCCTTCAGTTCTGTCACTCCACCCACGTGTCACTGTTTTCCTTCAGTTCTGTCACTCCACCCACGTGTCACTGTTTTCCTTCAGCTTCAGTTCTGTCACTCCATCCACGTGTCACTGTTTTCCTTCAGTTCTGTCACTCCATCCACGTGTCACTGTTTTCCTTCAGTTCTGTCACTCCACCCACGTGTCACTGTTTTCCTTCAGTTCTGTCACTCCATCCACATGTCACTGTTTTCCTTCAGTTCTGTCACTCCATCCACGTGTCACTGTTTTCCTTCAGTTCTGTCACTCCACCCACGTGTCACTGTTTTCCTTCAGTTCTGTCACTCCATCCACGTGTCACTGTTTTCCTTCAGTTCTGTCACTCCACCCACGTGTCACTGTTTTCCTTCAGTTCTGTCACTCCATCCACGTGTCACTGTTTTCCTTCAGTTCTGTCACTCCACCCACGTGTCACTGTTTTCCTTCAGTTCTGTCACTCCATCCACGTGTCACTGTTTTCCTTCAGTTCTGTCACTCCACCCACGTGTCACTGTTTTCCTTCAGTTCTGTCACTCCACCCACGTGTCACTGTTTTCCTTCAGTTCTGTCACTCCACCCACGTGTCACTGTTTTCCTTCAGTTCTGTCACTCCATCCACATGTCACTGTTTTCCTTCAGTTCTGTCACTCCATCCACGTGTCACTGTTTTCCTTCAGTTCTGTCACTCCACCCACGTGTCACTGTTTTCCTTCAGTTCTGTCACTCCATCCACGTGTCACTGTTTTCCTTCAGTTCTGTCACTCCATCCACGTGTCACTGTTTTCCTTCAGCTTCAGTTCTGTCACTCCACCCACGTGTCACTGTTTTCCTTCAGTTCTGTCACTCCATCCACGTGTCACTGTTTTCCTTCAGTTCTGTCACTCCACCCACGTGTCACTGTTTTCCTTCAGTTCTGTCACTCCATCCACGTGTCACTGTTTTCCTTCAGTTCTGTCACTCCATCCACGTGTCACTGTTTTCCTTCAGTTCTGTCACTCCATCCACGTGTCACTGTTTTCCTTCAGTTCTGTCACTCCACCCACGTGTCACTGTTTTCCTTCAGTTCTGTCACTCCACCCACGTGTCACTGTTTTCCTTCAGTTCTGTCACTCCACCCACGTGTCACTGTTTTCCTTCAGTTCTGTCACTCCACCCACGTGTCACTGTTTTCCTTCAGTTCTGTCACTCCACCACGTGTCACTGTTTTCCTTCAGTTCTGTCACTCCACCCACGTGTCACTGTTTTCCTTCAGTTCTGTCACTCCATCCACGTGTCACTGTTTTCCTTCAGTTCTGTCACTCCACCCACGTGTCACTGTTTTCCTTCAGTTCTGTCACTCCACCCACGTGTCACTGTTTTCCTTCAGTTCTGTCACTCCACCCACGTGTCACTGTTTTCCTTCAGTTCTGTCACTCCACCCACGTGTCACTGTTTTCCTTCAGTTCTGTCACTCCACCCACGTGTCACTGTTTTCCTTCAGTTCTGTCACTCCACCCACGTGTCACTGTTTTCCTTCAGTTCTGTCACTCCATCCACGTGTCACTGTTTTCCTTCAGTTCTGTCACTCCATCCACGTGTCACTGTTTTCCTTCAGTTCTGTCACTCCACCCACGTGTCACTGTTTTCCTTCAGTTCTGTCACTCCACCCACGTGTCACTGTTTTCCTTCAGTTCTGTCACTCCACCCACGTGTCACTGTTTTCCTTCAGTTCTGTCACTCCACCCACGTGTCACTGTTTTCCTTCAGTTCTGTCACTCCACCCACGTGTCACTGTTTTCCTTCAGTTCTGTCACTCCACCCACGTGTCACTGTTTTCCTTCAGTTCTGTCACTCCACCCACGTGTCACTGTTTTCCTTCAGTTCTGTCACTCCACCCACGTGTCACTGTTTTCCTTCAGTTCTGTCACTCCACCCACGTGTCACTGTTTTCCTTCAGTTCTGTCACTCCACCCACGTGTCACTGTTTTCCTTCAGTTCTGTCACTCCACCCACGTGTCACTGTTTTCCTTCAGTTCTGTCACTCCACCACGTGTCACTGTTTTCCTTCAGTTCTGTCACTCCACCCACGTGTCACTGTTTTCCTTCAGTTCTGTCACTCCACCCACGTGTCACTGTTTTCCTTCAGTTCTGTCACTCCACCCACGTGTCACTGTTTTCCTTCAGTTCTGTCACTCCATCCACGTGTCACTGTTTTCCTTCAGTTCTGTCACTCCACCACGTGTCACTGTTTTCCTTCAGTTCTGTCACTCCATCCACGTGTCACTGTTTTCCTTCAGTTCTGTCACTCCATCCACGTGTCACTGTTTTCCTTCAGTTCTGTCACTCCACCCACGTGTCACTGTTTTCCTTCAGTTCTGTCACTCCACCCACGTGTCACTGTTTTCCTTCAGTTCTGTCACTCCACCCACGTGTCACTGTTTTCCTTCAGTTCTGTCACTCCACCCACGTGTCACTGTTTTCCTTCAGTTCTGTCACTCCACCCACGTGTCACTGTTTTCCTTCAGTTCTGTCACTCCACCCACGTGTCACTGTTTTCCTTCAGTTCTGTCACTCCATCCACGTGTCACTGTTTTCCTTCAGTTCTGTCACTCCACTCACGTGTCACTGTTTTCCTTCAGTTCTGTCACTCCACCCACGTGTCACTGTTTTCCTTCAGTTCTGTCACTCCACCCACGTGTCACTATTTTTCTTCAGTCATGACGCGGCCGTCCATCCAGGGCTCCCTGTTCGTGCAGGAGGGCGCCACCTACAACCTGAAGTGCACCCACCTCAGCGACCAGGAGAGCGTGCAACTGACATGGAGTCCTCCTGACGGCGTCGTCATCTCCCCGCCAACAGCAGTCAGTACATCGCCTGTTTCGGGCATTTTCCAGGTGACCAGTGACCTCACAGGTAAGCTGGACCCTGCTCCAATGTCACGTGTCTCCATTCCTCCCCCTTCCACCTTTCCACATACCCCCCCCCCCCCACTCCCGCCCCCTCCTCTCGCCCCCATCCCCCACCCCAACCCTCACCTTCCCTTTAGCCCCAAACCCATATCCCCCCCCCCCCCTCAAACCACAACTATCCAATTCCTCACACCCACACCCCAACCCCCTCAAACCCCCCTTTCCACTCCCCCAGCTCCCTCCTCCCCCCTCCCCCCTCCCCCTCCCTCCTCCCTCCTTCCTCATCCTTCACCCCCTCTTACCCCCACATTTCACCCCCATCCCCCGACCCCACCTTCCACAACCCTCTCACCCCCTACCCCCACCTTTACCCCCTTCCCCCGCCCCCACCCCAACACCCCCGACCCCCACCTCTCCCCTCCACCTCTATCACCCACCTCTCCTCCCCCCCGCCCCCCCCCCACATCCCCCTCACCTCTTACCTCCACCTCTTCCCCCCCACCTCTCACCCCCACCCCCCGCGCCCACACCGACACCCCCCTCCCTTCTGTCCCCAACCCCCTACCCCCATCTCTCCATCCCACCTCTAACCCCCATCTCTCATCCCCCCCCCCCTCCCCCCACCTCTACCCTCCACCTCTCACCATCACCCCCCGCCCCTAATCCACCATTACCCCTCACCCCTCACCCCTACCCTCAGCCCCCTGCCCCCACCTCTCACCACCACCTCTCACCCCCACTCCCCGCCCCTACCCCAACATACCCCCTCACCCCTCACCCCCCTACCCCCCACTACCCCCCCTACCCCACCTTTCACCCCTACCCTCCGCCCCTAACCCAACATCCCCTCTCATCCCTTACCCGCCTACCCCTACCCTTACCCTCACCTCTCTGCGCCACCGCCGCCCCTACCCAAATATCCCCCCTCACCCCTCACCCCCCTACGCCTTACCCCCCTCACCTCCACCCCCCGCCCCTACCCCAACATCCCCACCTCACACCTCACCCCCTACCCCCGCCTCTCATCCCCATCCGCCGTCCCTACCCCAACATTCCTTCTCATCCCCCTACCCCCACCCCCTACCCTCACCCCTTTCTTCATCCTTGCGTGATCCCAGTGAAGGCACGGTGCACTTCTCCAGGAACGCGTTATACAGGGTGCGTTATACAGTGTGCGTTATACAGGGTGCGTTATACAGGGTGCGTTATACAGGAATGCGTTATACAGGGTGCGTTATACAGGAATGCGTTATACAGGAGTGCGTTATACAGGGTGCGTTATACAGGGTGCGTTATACAGGGTGCGTTATACAGGGTGCGTTATACAGGGTGCGTTATACAGGAATGCGTTATACAGGGTGCGTTATACAGGGTGCGTTATACAGGGTGCGTTATACAGGGTGCGTTATACAGGAATGCGTTATACAGGAATGCGTTATACAGGGTGCGTTATACAGGAATGCGTTATACAGGGTGCGTTATACAGGGTGCGTTATACAGGGTGCGTTATACAGGGTGCGTTATACAGGAATGCGTTATACAGGGTGCGTTATACAGGGTGCGTTATACAGGGTGCGTTATACAGGGTGCGTTATACAGGAATGCGTTATACAGGGTGCGTTATACAGGAATGCGTTATACAGGGTGCGTTATACAGGAATGCGTTATACAGGGTGCGTTATACAGGGTGCGTTATACAGGGTGCGTTATACAGGAATGCGTTATACAGGGTGCGTTATACAGGAATGCGTTATACAGGGTGCGTTATACAGGAATGCGTTATACAGGAATGCGTTATACAGGGTGCGTTATACAGGGTGCGTTATACAGGGTGCGTTATACAGGAATGCGTTATACAGGGTGCGTTATACAGGGTGCGTTATACAGGGTGCGTTATACAGGGTGCGTTATACAGGGTGCGTTATACAGGAATGCGTTATACAGGGTGCGTTATACAGGGTGCGTTATACAGGGTGCGTTATACAGGAATGCGTTATACAGGGTGCGTTATACAGGGTGCGTTATACAGGGTGCGTTATACAGGGTGCGTTATACAGGGTGCGTTATACAGGGTGCGTTATACAGGAATGCGTTATACAGGGTGCGTTATACAGGGTGCGTTATACAGGGTGCGTTATACAGGGTGCGTTATACAGGGTGCGTTATACAGGAATGCGTTATACAGGGTGCGTTATACAGGGTGCGTTATACAGGGTGCGTTATACAGGAATGCGTTATACAGGGTGCGTTATACAGGGTGCGTTATACAGGAATGCGTTATACAGGGTGCGTTATACAGGGTGCGTTATACAGGGTGCGTTATACAGGGTGCGTTATACAGGAATGCGTTATACAGGGTGCGTTATACAGGAATGCGTTATACAGGGTGCGTTATACAGGGTGCGTTATACAGGGTGCGTTATACAGGGTGCGTTATACAGGGTGCGTTATACAGGGTGCGTTATACAGGGTGCGTTATACAGGAATGCGTTATACAGGGTGCGTTATACAGGGTGCGTTATACAGGATGCGTTATACAGGGTGCGTTATACAGGGTGCGTTATACAGGGTGCGTTATACAGGGTGCGTTATACAGGGTGCGTTATACAGGAATGCGTTATACAGGGTGCGTTATACAGGGTGCGTTATACAGGGTGCGTTATACAGGGTGCGTTATACAGGGTGCGTTATACAGGAATGCGTTATACAGGGTGCGTTATACAGGGTGCGTTATACAGGAATGCGTTATACAGGGTGCGTTATACAGGGTGCGTTATACAGGGTGCGTTATACAGGGTGCGTTATACAGGGTGCGTTATACAGGGTGCGTTATACAGGAATGCGTTATACAGGGTGCGTTATACAGGGTGCGTTATACAGGGTGCGTTATACAGGGTGCGTTATACAGGGTGCGTTATACAGGGTGCGTTATACAGGGTGCGTTATACAGGAATGCGTTATACAGGGTGCGTTATACAGGGTGCGTTATACAGGGTGCGTTATACAGGAATGCGTTATACAGGGTGCGTTATACAGGGTGCGTTATACAGGAATGCGTTATACAGGAATGCGTTATACAGGGTGCGTTATACAGGGTGCGTTATACAGGGTGCGTTATACAGGAATGCGTTATACAGGGTGCGTTATACAGGAATGCGTTATACAGGGTGCGTTATACAGGGTGCGTTATACAGGAATGCGTTATACAGGGTGCGTTATACAGGGTGCGTTATACAGGGTGCGTTATACAGGGTGCGTTATACAGGGTGCGTTATACAGGGTGCGTTATACAGGAATGCGTTATACAGGGTGCGTTATACAGGGTGCGTTATACAGGAATGCGTTATACAGGGTGCGTTATACAGGGTGCGTTATACAGGAATGCGTTATACAGGGTGCGTTATACAGGAATGCGTTATACAGGGTGCGTTATACAGGGTGCGTTATACAGGAATGCGTTATACAGGGTGCGTTATACAGGGTGCGTTATACAGGAATGCGTTATACAGGGTGCGTTATACAGGGTGCGTTATACAGGAATGCGTTATACAGGGTGCGTTATACAGGGTGCGTTATACAGGAATGCGTTATACAGGGTGCGTTATACAGGGTGCGTTATACAGGGTGCGTTATACAGGGTGCGTTATACAGGGTGCGTTATACAGGAATGCGTTATACAGGGTGCGTTATACAGGGTGCGTTATACAGGGTGCGTTATACAGGGTGCGTTATACAGGGTGCGTTATACAGGGTGCGTTATACAGGGTGCGTTATACAGGGTGCGTTATACAGGAATGCGTTATACAGGGTGCGTTATACAGGAATGCGTTATACAGGATGCGTTATACAGGGTGCGTTATACAGGGTGCGTTATACAGGGTGCGTTATACAAGGTGCGTTATACAGGGTGCGTTATACAGAGTGCGTTATACAGGAATGCGTTATACAGGGTGCGTTATACAGGGTGCGTTATACAGGGTGCGTTATACAGAGTGCGTTATACAGGAATGCGTTATACAGGGTGCGTTATACAGGGTGCGTTATACAGGAATGCGTTATACAGGGTGCGTTATACAGGGTGCGTTATACAGGAATGCGTTATACAGGG
>JAWQFJ010000816.1:17790-20290 GCA_034096865.1 Theodoxus fluviatilis | reverse complement strand
ACCCCTTAGTCAAGCTGTCGGTGTAGATTCCCCTTAGCCAAACTGTCAGAGTAGACACCCCTTAGTCAGGCTGTCCGGGTAGACACCCCTTAGCCAAACTGTCAGAGTAGACACCCCTTAGTCAGGCTGTCCGGGTAGACACCCCTTAGCCAAACTGTCAGAGTAGACACCCCTTAGTCAAGCTGCGGGGATAGATGCCCGCTTTAAGGCCAGGTTCAACCTCTAAAAACATCATTTTTCATAAAAATTACTCAAAATGAGTTTTTTCTATAAAACTGATCTCTACCCATTTAACTACATATAATCCAAAGATCAAAGCTCAAACTTGACCGAAAAAGCGTTTTTAAATACAATCTTTTCACTGGGGGTAACAAAAAATAAACCTAATTAAATATGCATACATTTAAAAATCCATATCTCGCGATCTACTGCTCGGATTTCAATAATTTTTTCACCAAATTTCGCCAAATCTGTTGCTAGTTTTGCCAATTCCAACAAGTAAAGTTGTACGAGAGCTTCAATTTCATTGGTTCTCTTAACTATAGGCTTTAGGGAGAGAGGGTCGTTTCAGCCAATCACAGCGAGGCTAACAGCCTACTCTCCTTGTGGCCTTCTTCCGCGTGCACATCGCCGCCTGAAACTTCGAAAGAAGAAAAATTCCTTGTTGGTGCTCTTCAAAGGGCCTGATTGCTGTGTTCCACCCCAAAAACTCTGCAGAGTGGTAAGTATTACTCTCAGTAGACCAAATGATCGTTTCTTTCGTTCATTCTTGAGAGAGAGGCACTCTGTTTACATCGATCGAGCATCGCTCGCGCTGATCTAAATCAAGCGAGTTCAAAAACTTCACCACCGAAACGCATGTGATCAACACGTTTTTAACCTTTTTATTGATTTTGATTTTGTACTGTAATGTGTCTTAGTATCAGTTGTTTACTTTGTACGTGAAATCAAGTTTGTTGAGGTTTTATTTCGAGAGAAGAAGAAGCACATCAGGCATCCACAACAGGAACTAAGGAAGTAATACACTGAGTTGACCACCTCAGAACCTCAGCTTATAAACTAATGCAGTCTACAATAGCATCCGTCTTATGCATACATGTGTTTTTTTCCCAGATGAAGAAATGAGTTCTACAGAGCCGTTAGGAGGTCCGCCACCAGCGAAAAAGAAGAAGCAGTACTATCGCCGAAAGAGAAAATTTTACGGAAACCAGCACACGAGAAGCAAGGAGGATCCAGACCCTCCTCAGGATGTACGACAGACTGCCTCTTCTCAGAAACTCAGTGCTGCAGCTGCCTCTACATCCAAGACTGCAACAGATGACTTGACTGGATACAGAGTGATTGACATTGCTATTCTTTGTGACTTTGTGAAGTCATTTCCTTGCAAAGACTGTGGAAGCAATGACTGCAGTGTGTCAGAAACAAGGCATGGTCTTTCTCTCACTCTCAAATTCACTTGCAACTCTTGCACAGCTGATTTTGAGTTGAAGAATAGCAAGAGGGACAACCTCAACACAAAGCCAATGCCAATGTTCTCCCAGAGTTTGTAAGAAGAATCATTGAGCCAATCTTTGATAAACTGAGTAGTTCTGCATTGCTCTCAAAGTGTGCCCATGGGGGTACTCAGAACCCCAATGAAAGCTTCCACAGCTTGATCTGGGCAAGGTGTCCAAAACAAAAATTTGTTGGGAGAAATAGACTTGAAATAGCTGTGAATGATGCTGCAATAGTCTACAATGAGAGAGAATGTGGAAGGCTGAAAGTGTTCAACATGCTGGGGCTAGCTGTTGGCAGATACATGGAAGAGGGGTTCAGATCTCTGGATTTGGGAAGGGTGAGGGCTTCGATTGTTCTCAGTATACCAAAAGCAAAGGCAAAGAGGAAGGAAACAAGGGCTGCTGCTGCTGCTGGGGGGGCAGGAGATGAGTCCTACAGATATGGAGGTGGTGACTGAGTATTTGTCAGGTATTCTCTCTGAATTCAATTCATCCAGCTGATGAGGGAATTTCAGTCCATGTGCATCCTTTCTTTAAATGCGTTTTTCTCAATTTGCAATTTTTCCGTGTGATTGCTGTCTTATTTTAAAGATTGCAAGGCCAGTTTTGCTTCAATTGCCTGCAAACTTTGCACAGAGGTGTAACATACATTCAAAAATAACATGAACCAAACTTATTGTGTGAAACATTTTTGCTTTTTGTTTTTTAAAGGTAAAAAGGTGAAATTTTGCTCTCTTGTGGCGTCAAATTGCATGACTGAATTTGTAAAATGCACAACTGTCTCAAAAAATGATCTATGTCTGATATCAGTGGTTTATCATCATTTTCAATGTATTATGCACTTGTAAATAAAATTTCATGTGAAAATGTACCAAACTTCTTGAGTTATCCTTAAAATTAGAATGTATCTATTTTTAGATTTTGGCGGCCATATTGGTCACATGACCCAACCAAATTGTGTAAAAATCATTATATGGACCCCATACCACACATACTTCTGGTAT
>JAWQFJ010000816.1:7500-12500 GCA_034096865.1 Theodoxus fluviatilis | reverse complement strand
AGCTTTGTGTTGCATGACCTTGGATGACCTTGACCTTGGGTCAAGGTCACATGTATTTTGGTAGGAAAAATGTGTAAAGCAGTTCTTAGTGTATGATGTCATTGCTAGGTTTAGTTGTTTGACCTTGGCCTTGAAGGTCAACTGAAGGTCAAGGTCATGTAAAGTCCAAGGTCATGTAAAGGTCAAGGTCAAGCATGTGAGTCGTATGGGCTTTGCCCTTCGTGTTCTTTCATTCATACATGTATTGCTGTACAATTATCTATTTCTCCCTTTATTCCTTCATTATTCTTTCATTCATTTATTACCCCATTCACTTATTCATGTAATCGTTCATTCATTCATTCAAATCATCCATTTTGTGGTCAGCGGTCTTACATAGCCCACAAAGGCTGATGGGCCGGAATATTTCACTTACTCACTTTAGCTCGCTCGCTCGCCCGCCCGCCCGCCCACCCGTTCGCCCGCCCGCTCGCCCGCCCGCTCACTCGCACGCTCGCTCGCTCACTCACTCACTCACGTACTCACGCACTCACTCACTCATTGCGACAAGGAAAAGAAAAAGAAAAAGCACGACCGGAGTCTGACTAATTGTATTCTCTCGAGAGAAACAGAGGCCCTGAAGAGGGCCGCTTGTGGGAGGGCTGACGGCACCTGTAGGCGGAGCGAGTGGCTTGGCGCTACGTGGCGATGACGTCAAACCTGGCGACGTAGTCAGACTCCGGTCGTGCTTTTTTCTTTTTGACTCACATGCGAAGCAAAGGTGAGTCTATGTACTGAGCCGTGTCGTCCGTCCGTCCGTCCGTCCGTAAAAAACTTAAACGTTGGATTTTTCTCGGAGACTATTAAGTCTATCAACACCAAATGTGGCATGATGGTGTATGATGACAAGGCCTCAAAAAACATACATAGTGACTTGACCTTGCTTCAAGGTCAAGGTCACAGGAGCCATAAATGTGGTCTCAAAAACATTCATTTTTCACATTTTCCCAATTTTCTCCCACGTTATTGAGAATGGCGACCTTAGCTACAAGTGGTATATAGGTCAAAGCATGCCCTATCTTTTGATACCAGTTTGGTTGATCTTGCTTCAAGGTCAAGGTCACAGGAGCTCTTCAAAGTTGGATTGTATTCATATTTTGAAGTGACCTTGACCCTGAACTATGGAAGATAACTGTTTCAAACTTAATAATTATGTGGGGCACATGTTATACTTTCATCATGAGACACATTTGGTCACATATCATCAAGGTCAAGGTCATTTTGACCCTTATGAAATGTGACCAAAATGGGGTAGTGAACCACTAAAAGTGACTATATCTCATGGTAGAAAGTGCCAATAAGCACCATTGTGCTTCCTATGTCTTGAATTAACAGCTTTGTGTTGCATGACCTTGGATGACCTTGACCTTGGGTCAAGGTCACATGTATTTTGGTAGGAAAAATGTGTAAAGCATTTCTTTGTGTATGATGTCATTGGTAGGTTTAGTTGTTTGACCTTGACCTTGAAGGTCATCTGAAGGTCAAGGTCATATAAAGGTCAAGGTCAAGCATGTGAGTCGTATGGGCTTTGCCCTTCTTGTCTTTTCCTTGTCACAGTCTAATACTCAGGCTGACACCGGCTCACCTCCTCTTTGTCAATCACTCACTCACTTCTTTATTAGTCTTTCATATAATAAAGTATAATGCACGGAAAATATCGCCTATTCATTCATAGACATCCAATAATGTTTTGTGTTACTTCATATGACATAACACATGCAATCATTAATTTATTCATTCATTCGTTCATTAATTCATTCATTCATTCATCCACTCATTCGTCCATTCATTCATCCATACATTCATTCACTCATTGGCCCATTCATTCATTCATACAATCATTCATTCACTTACTCAATTATTCATTCATTCACTGTCGTTTTCGTCCTCACACAGACGAGCGTCCTGACCTATACGCCGACCTCAGCCGATGCCAACTTGACGCTGACGTGCGAGATGACGCAGGAACAGTCCGGCACCGTGACGACCACTTTCTCCGTGTCCGTTCAGCGTGAGTTCCCAGAGTTGCCTCCCCTGCTCTGCCAAGCTGTGAATGGAGAGTCCTCACGCGCCAGTATTTCTCACGCTTGCGATGTGGCTAGCGACAGATCGCTTGCAACAGTCGTTTGCGACATGGATTGGCAAGCCTGTACACTTCCACAGCACCTCGCCTCGCGCAGTAGCAAGTCGGTGTGTGACGATTTCCCCTCTCAGCACAGCTCAGGCAATCTCGCTGCCTCGCTCTCCATCGTCCTGGACGCCATGATGAAGTTCTGGAAAGATTCCCTATGACGGACCACACTAGTGGGCTCGTCCGAGGGGAGGGGTGAGGGAAAGACAGTGAAGCAAGCTGACGGGCCACAGCATCTGACCGGTGTAAATAATTAAATAGATGTAAATCCCAACAAAATTACTCAGCTGTTCATTTATTTACACCAATTAAATGCTGTGGACCGTCAGCTTTGCTGTCCCTCCCGCACCCCTCTCCTCGGTAGAGTCCTCTAGTGTGGGCCGTCAGCTTTGCTGTCCCTCCCGCACCCCTGTCCTTGGTAGAGTCCACAAGTGTGGGCCGTCAGCTTTGCTGTCCCTCCCACACCCCTCTCCTCGGTAGAGTCCTCTAGTGTGGGCCGTCTGCTTTGCTGCCCCTCCCGCACCCCTCTCCTTGGTAGAGTCCTCTAGTGTGGGCCGTCAGCTTTGCTGTCCCTCCCGCACCCCTCTCCTTGGTAGAGTCCTCTAGTGTGGGCCGTCAGCTTTGCTGTCCCTCCCGCACCCCTCTCCTTGGTAGAGTCCTCTAGTGTGGGCCGTCAGCTTTGCTGTCCCTCCCGCACCCCTCTCCTTGGTAGAGTCCTCTAGTGTGGGCCGTCAGCTTTGCTGTCCCTCCCGCACCCCTCTCCTTGGTAGAGTCCTCTAGTGTGGGCCGTCAGCTTTACTGTCCCTCCCGCACCCCTCTCCTCGGTCGAGTCCTCTAGTGTGGGCCATCAGCTTTGCTGTCCCTCCCGCACCCCTGTCCTCGATAGAGTCTTCTAGTGTGGGCCGTCAGCTTTGCTGTCCCTCCCGCACCCCTCTCCTCGGTAGTGTCCTCTAGTGTGGGCCGTCAGCTTTGCAGTCCCTCCCGCACCCCTGTCCTCGGTAGAGTCCTCTAGTGTGGGCCGTCAGCTTTACTGTCCCTCCCGCACCCCTCTCCTCGGTAGAGTCCTCTAGTGTGGGCCGTCAGCTTTACTGTCCCTCCCGCACCCCTGTCCTCCGTAGAGTCCTCTAGTGTGGGCCGTCAGCTTTGCTGTCCCTCCCGCACCCCTCTCCTCGGTCGAGTCCTCTAGTGTGGGCCGTCAGCTTTGCTGTCCCTCCCGCACCCCTGTCCTCTGTAGAGTCCTCTAGCGTGGGCCGTCAGCTTTGCTGTCCCACCCGCACCCCTGTCCTCGGTAGAGTCCTCTAGTGTGGGCCGTCAGCTTTACTGTCCCTCCCGCACGCCTCTCCTTGGTAGAGTCCTCTAGTGTGGGCCGCCAGCTTTGCTGTCCCTCCCGCATCCCTCTCCTCGGTAGAGTCCTCTAGTGTGGGCCGTCAGCTTTGCTATCCCTCCCGCACCCCTCTCCTCGGTAGAGTCCACTAGTGTGGGCCGCCTGAGGAAGTGTAGATGGCGCGGGCAGAGCCGCGTCAGTAAAACACTCAGCGATTGGATGATATTTTAAAATGACGCAAGCGACTCCACGCGAAACAGGACAGCTTCTATTCCACTCCACACGCGGCTATGTGGCTCGGCAGCGTCGCTCTCCACACATGTGGCAAGCGATTAGCACTGTACACGTGTGGCAAGCGATGAGCACTGTACACGTGTGGCAAGCGATGAGCGCTGTACACGTGTGGCAAGCGATGAGCACTGTACACGTGTGGCAAGCGATGAGCACTGTACGCTAGGCGTTGTGTGGAAAGCGTCAGTGTGGAACGTGTGGAATCGCCTTGTGTACAACGGGCTTGTCCCGTGGGGAACGTACGTCTAAGGCGGGTTTCTCAGACAAAGGAGTGGCAATTTAAAGTTATCAAAAGCAATCCAAAGCTATCGAAAACAATCCAAAGCTATCTAAAACAATCCAAAGCTATCGAAAGCAATCCAAAGTTATCGAAAACAATCCAAAGCGCATTTTTGGTACTGTTTAAAAGTGGTCACTGTAATCATACAGGAGTTGGTTTCAGAATTGTGACGAAAAAGGAGGCAGTGTCTGGTTTTAGAAAGCGATTTAGTGCAGGAAGTGACTGTCAGGATGTTGCTTATGATTGCAACAATCGCTACCAAAATATAAAGGAAATACCGGAAATGCCATTTGGATTGCTTTTGATAGCTTTTTTATTGCTTTTGATAGCTTTAGATTGCTTTTGATAGCTTTGGATTGCTTTTGATAGCTTTGGATTGCTTTCGATAACATTTAATTGATTTTGATAGCTTTGGATTGTTTTTGATAGTGTTGTATTGTTTGTGATAGTTTTGGATTGTTTTTGATAGCTTTGGACTGCATATCCATGGTCATTGCAGAAGCAGTCCCAACTCGTCAGACGAGATCGTCTCTCAGAGCCACCGGCCCATTTCAGTTTGAGAAGAGTTTTCAAAATGTTCAGAGACGAGCGCTCACGGCGAGCGGCCGCGTGAGCAGGCTCGTGTAGGGGAAAAGCTTCGGGCTTCACGAACGCTCGTGGTAAACACTTATCGACACGCATCACGTGACTCGGGCTTGGTGTCGGCTTTGCTCATATCCTGGCGTGCCTGGGACAGCTGGAGATCGAGGGCGACACCTGGGGTGGGGAAATGGCAGACGCTTGATAATCAGATTAGGTTTCTTGTCTCAGTTAACACCAATGTCTATCTCGTACTTGAGTTTATTCACAAACGGAGTTATGTTTTCTCCTCCTCCTCCTCCTCCTCCTCCTCCTCCTCCTCCTCCTCCTCCTCCTCCTCCTCCTCCTCCTCCTCC
>JAWQFJ010000816.1:0-2500 GCA_034096865.1 Theodoxus fluviatilis | reverse complement strand
AGTGTGAGGTTGCTGTTTTTTGTTATTAAAATGTTGGTTCTTGATATTGTTACCTTGTGTTATTCTTCGTTAGTTGGCGAGTGGGCAGGTAAGTCCCTCTAAACAATCGTCTGTCCGGGGACTGTATTACCATCTAAACAGTCCATACACCCGACCGTGACAATGTTGTTGTTGGCCTCTACATCGTCGTCGTCATCATTCTGAGAGGTACATACATCTTTGTTGGTAACCGTTATATCGAAAGACTGAAGGACGAACATGCAGTTCAATCGCAGTATGGACGGATGCATGGATGAATGAAGAGAGGGAGGGAATCTTTGCACAATAGACAGACATGTATTCAAACACGTCACACTTTCTACATTTTTGTCTGGCCACACCAGTTGGACACAAGGGGGTCAGCTTGTCGCAGCCACGCCCACCTTGCAGCTGACCAGTGTGACGTCATCAGCAGGGGGCAACTACACGTGCACGGCCAGCAATGTCCTGGGCTCGCTGTCCGCTTCTGTGGTCATCCAAGTGCAGTGTACGTACCTGTCCTTCTCTCACTCCACACACTACAGTCATCAAGTGCAGTGTACGCACCTGTCCTCCTTCTCTCACTCCACACACTACAGTCATCAAGTGCAGTGTACGCACCTGTCCTCCTTCTCTCACTCCACACACTACAGTCATCAAGTGCAGTGTACGCACCTGTCCTCCTTCTCTCACTCCACACACTACAGTCATCAAGTGCAGTGTACGCACCTGTCCTCCTTCTCTCACTCCACACACTACAGTCATCAAGTGCAGTGTACGCACCTGTCCTCCTTCTCTCACTCCACACACTACAGTCATCAAGTGCAGTGTACGCACCTGTCCTCCTTCTCTCACTCCACACACTACAGTCATCAAGTGCAGTGTACGCACCTGTCCTCCTTCTCTCACTCCACACACTACAGTCATCAAGTGCAGTGTACGCACCTGTCCTCCTTCTCTCACTCCACACACTACAGTCAAGTGCAGTGTACGCACCTGTCCTCCTTCTCTCACTCCACACACTACAGTCATCAAGTGCAGTGTACGCACCTGTCCTCCTTCTCTCACTCCACACACTACAGTCAAGTGCAGTGTACGCACCTGTCCTCCTTCTCTCACTCCACACACTACAGTCATCAAGTGCAGTGTACGCACCTGTCCTCCTTCTCTCACTCCACACACTACAGTCAAGTGCAGTGTACGCACCTGTCCTCCTTCTCTCACTCCACACACTACAGTCAAGTGCAGTGTACGCACCTGTCCTCCTTCTCTCACTCCACACACTACAGTCATCAAGTGCAGTGTACGCACCTGTCCTCCTTCTCTCACTCCACACACTACAGTCAAGTGCAGTGTACGCACCTGTCCTCCTTCTCTCACTCCACACACTACAGTCATCAAGTGCAGTGTACGCACCTGTCCTCCTTCTCTCACTCCACACACTACAGTCAAGTGCAGTGTACGCACCTGTCCTCCTTCTCTCACTCCACACACTACAGTCAAGTGCAGTGTACGCACCTGTCCTCCTTCTCTCACTCCACACACTACAGTCATCAAGTGCAGTGTACGCACCTGTCCTCCTTCTCTCACTCCACACACTACAGTCAAGTGCAGTGTACGCACCTGTCCTCCTTCTCTCACTCCACACACTACAGTCAAGTGCAGTGTACGCACCTGTCCTCCTTCTCTCACTCCACACACTACAGTCATCAGTGCAGTGTACGCACCTGTCCTCCTTCTCTCACTCCACACACTACAGTCAAGTGCAGTGTACGCACCTGTCCTCCTTCTCTCACTCCACACACTACAGTCATCAAGTGCAGTGTACGCACCTGTCCTCCTTCTCTCACTCCACACACTACAGTCAAGTGCAGTGTACGCACCTGTCCTCCTTCTCTCACTCCACACACTACAGTCAAGTGCAGTGTACGCACCTGTCCTCCTTCTCTCACTCCACACACTACAGTCATCAAGTGCAGAGTACGCACCTGTCCTCCTTCTCTCACTCCACACACTACAGTCATCAAGTGCAGTGTACGCACCTGTCCTCCTTCTCTCACTCCACACACTACAGTCAAGTGCAGTGTACGCACCTGTCCTCCTTCTCTCACTCCACACACTACAGTCAAGTGCAGTGTACGCACCTGTCCTCCTTCTCTCACTCCACACACTACAGTCATCAAGTGCAGTGTACGCACCTGTCCTCCTTCTCTCACTCCACACACTACAGTCAAGTGCAGTGTACGCACCTGTCCTCCTTCTCTCACTCCACACACTACAGTCATCAAGTGCAGTGTACGCACCTGTCCTCCTTCTCTCACTCCACACACTACAGTCAAGTGCAGTGTACGCACCTGTCCTCCTTCTCTCACTCCACACACTACAGTCATCAAGTGCAGAGTACGCACCTGTCCTCCTTCTCTCACTCCAGTGACGCGCCGGCGCACAAAATCGCAGACGCACAAATATTAACACACACACG
>JAWQFJ010000815.1:115662-155186 GCA_034096865.1 Theodoxus fluviatilis | reverse complement strand
TACCGAAATACTCAAAGATCAACCTTTGAACGACAACTAGAACTCGCAACAAAAGAAATAGACTCCTCAGTAGAAGCATCCCTTAGTCTATTCAGTTCTGCCATTCTAGAATGTGCCGAATGCATGAGGAAAGACGTCATCATCAATACTTCTTCCTTACCTGAGAATAAATCAGTCTGGTATGCTTTAGAATGCCAGAACTCAAAACTGACAGCTAGAAAGGCTCTAGGGGCCTACAGAAAGTCCAAGACTCCAATAAACAAAGAAAGGTATTCCCAAACTAGAAAATGGTACAAAAATACAATCCGAGCGAAGAAGAGAGATCATTTCAGAGCTTCCAGGATAGATCTCACGGAGAGTTTAAATGATTCACACAAATTTTGGTCTCTTGTTAAAAAGGCAACTTGTAAGCCAACCCCCCCCCCCCCCCCCCCCCCCCCCCTGTGGACATTGATATAAAGATTTGGAAAAACCACTTCGAGAATGTTTTTTCAGATGAACCTAGACCAAAACTCGGTGAAGACTGCTGAAAGCCATAATTGTCATGAGACCGTCTCCAATGATATGCTAGATAAACCCATAATGGCAGGCGAAGTCATGAATGCAATAGATCGAATACGATCAGGGAAATCTCCAGGTCTGGACGAAATACCAGAAGAATGTTTTGCAATCATTGGTAACCAAATAGGTCCCTACTTGAAAAAACTCTTCAATGCCCATTTCGAATCGCAATACTTTCCACGCGAATGGTCCCGTTCTATCATCGTCCCACTGCACAAAAAAGGTTCTAAGCTTGACCCCAACAGCTATCGAGGGATATCCTTGCTGAGTACCCTGAGCAAAATCTTCTCCACTATTCTTACCAGGCGCTTGCAGAATTGGGCAGAGGCAAACAACAGAATTTGTCTTGATGAACCACTCTACTATCGATCACATATATATTCTATGCAATGATGCTTAGACATGTATATGGAAATTGTCGAGGTAAGCTTTACATAGCTTTCGTGGACTTTGAGAGGGCTTTCGATTCGGTAGACAG
Organism: Theodoxus fluviatilis; assembly: GCA_034096865.1. NCBI lineage: Eukaryota > Metazoa > Mollusca > Gastropoda > Cycloneritida > Neritidae > Theodoxus > Theodoxus fluviatilis. The sequence goes on along the minus strand of JAWQFJ010000815.1, from coordinate 154,147 downwards.
ACAGCAGCTATGGAAACCCCTGAAAGATGTAGGGCTCTCAACAACATTTATTGGAATGATTAAAGCTATGTATGCCCCGTTGGCGTGAAGCAGGGAGCCAAAGTGTCCCCAATAATATTCTCCCTATTTATGAACAAAGTAGCCGACTACATCCGAACAAATGGCAAACACGGTATCCAACTTTTACCTACCAGAGAAGAACTTTTTCTTCTCTTGTTCGCAGATGATGTTATCCTCCTCTCCACAACCCCAACTGGTCTACAGAAACAACTTGACAACCTTGGTTTCATAGCCAAATCACTAAATTTAAAGGTCAATACTGAGAAAACAAAAATTATGGTATTACAGGAAGGGGGGATACCTAGCAGAAAACGAGAAGTGGTTTCTTGACAAGAAACATGGAGGTTGTGAACAAGTATAAATATCTAGGTGTCACATTCTCAACCAGATTATCGCTGAGAGTCTGTGTAGAGACTTGGCCACAAAGGGTAAACAAAAAGTCGTCCAGTTCCTAAAGACAATGTGGAGCTTGCGCTCTATCGATACGAATGTATATTTCAAACTGATTGATTCACAAGTTCAGCCCACTCTACTCTATGGGGCAGAAATATGGGGATTGGGAAATGTCGATGGAATTGAAAAAATTCATACATTTGCATGTAAAAAGATCCTTGGACTGGACCTCCGAACTCCTAATCAATTGGTTTGTGGAGACTTTGGCAGGTACCCCATGTCTGTCATGAGCATTGTGAGAGCAGTCAAGTACTGGCTTAGATTGTCTAAAATGAACATAAGCAGGCTTCCAAAACAAGCATTTGTAATGCTTAATAACTCTAACATTTCACAAAAGATGAATTGGGCACGACACATTGAAAAATGTCTCTATAGATTCGGTTTCGGTTATGTATGGCTGAACGGTGGACCTGGTAACGAAACACGTTTTTAAAAACAATTCAAGCAGAGGCTGAAAGATTGCCATCACCAATCATGGCATGAAACATGTACAGACAGCGTAAGATTTTACTGGTATTTGTCAATCAAAAAAAACATTTTGGACTAGAGAAATACTTGTCCAGCTTGACCATTAGAAAATTTCGCGATGCATTTGTACGATTCCCTTTCGGTATCAACGATCTCAAGGTGAACAGACGGTACACCAACTTTCAGAATCCCTAAGTACGATGCAACCACTGCATGTGCATCGAGGACGAAAAGCAATTTTTGAGTTGCCCCTTGTATGAAGATATAAGAAAGAAATATCTACATAGACACATTAATAAAAGTAACCAAACAACATGTCCATTTACTGCAAGGTGTCGATCAAAAAAGGACGAAGGACGTAGCTATGTTTATTTACTACTCTCTCAAACATAGAGAAAGAGAGAGAGAGACGTACGTATGCTGTGCATGGCATGATTCCATATGATGAGTGCCGACTTCCAAACGTTAATGATGACATGATGATAGGCGTGATCAAACAAGAAAATGTATATAGAGAAAAAGCCAATTAATTACCTGTCAAAATGATACGGAAAGGGAGATAGACGTACGTACCAATGCTGGACAGCTCAATCCAATGTCAAATTATGTTGTTTTCCCGCCCAAGAGGATCGAGGTCCACAGTGTGCTGCAGTGGTGAGGCGCCGCCAGGCTAGGGGCATGGTATGAGTAACATGATACGCTGGAATTCCCTCCAGTCTCACCAGTGGAACTAAAGTCGGCCGTAGCCATGGTTACACCAGCAGATCAGATATCACCATGAACACTTAAGGGTACATTGCAGACTTCTAACGCCCTAGATCTGGCTCCCAGGGAACCCCAAGGACTCCCAAGCCTGGACCAGGGCAGGCCCAGGAGTTGCGTGCTGTCTGGGACGTAATAAAGTGTCCGATATGATTTTTATCGGAATTTAGTTTTAGCTATTCTAGCTTCTGGGACCATTAAATTGTTTTGGCATCTCCAGAGTCTTGAGGATGATTACAGCATAAAAGGTGGTTTAATTAACAATTTTAGAGATATGCTCACCCTCCGTGTGGTCTGGAAAGCACCAAATCTGCGTGGGTTGAATGGAAGATATGAATCTCCCATGGCATCGCAACTGGTGCATACTAGGTAACTGTGAAATAGTCAGCCTGTTCTAGGCTTGTGTTGTGAATGTAATGTGAGATGCCTGCAGAAGGTTCGGGAATTTTCCTCCTTTGTCTGTGAGAGGGGGTGGAGGCGATTTCTGCCTTGTGAGCACGCAGAGGATCAGGGGATCAAAATTAGTCAGCAGAATGCTGGAAGGGGACTGGAAATTTCCCATCCCAATACGTAGTAACCAACTGACCACTGATTGGTCCTCGTCGGTCAGGGGGGAGCGAGCGTCCCCTCCAGTTTGCCGACGTGGCAATGCAGAAGTCGCTTAGAATGATCCCGAACCCAAGTTCAGTTCAGTTCAGTCTCTTAACCCTGAGATGGGTTGTTGAGGCACCACTGATGACTTTCTGACAATTTTCCTCCATCGATCTCTATCCTCTGTGGCTTGCTGTGAGTCAGCAAAGGTCAAGCCTGTCCACTCTTTGATGTTGTCTTCCCACCTTTTTCTCTGCCTGCCTCTCCTTCTCCCACCTGGTACGGTACCTTGCAGGATGGTCCTGGCCAGCCCACTGCCTCTTGACACGTGACCATATACCACTTCAGCTTTCTGCTTTTCACGATTGAGAGCAGGTCTTCGTACTGTCCAATTGCTCTCCTGATCCTGTTGCTGACTTCCTCATTCGTGACATGGTCTTTATATGAGATGTTCAGAATCTTGCGGTAGCATCTCATTTCCAGGGCTTGTATCCGTCTCTGTACTTCAGATGTGAGTGTCCAGGACTCGCATGCATACAAAAATACGGAGATGGTCAGCGTGCGCATGAGCCTGATCTTCGACGCGAGAGTGATATTTCTGTCACGCCATATTGGCTTCAACGTTGCCAATGCTGCTGTTGTTTGTGCCATCCTGGACAGTATCTCTAGTTTGGACCCTTCATCAGTCACGATAGATCCCAGGTATTTGAAGTTGTTCACAGCTTCCAGTTTTTGGCCCTTCACTTTGATTTCCATTTTTAGGCCCCGAGGATTGTTCGTTATCACCTTGGTCTTCTCGGCGCTGATCTCCATGCCATATGTATGTGAGGTCTTGTCCAGGTGCTCGACATGCAAGACTAGTCAGCTCCTCTTTACTTCCTGCTAATCCATCAATTTCATCAGCAAAACGTAAGTTGGTGATCTTTCTGCCACAGATGCTGATTGATCCTTCGTGGTCTGCTAGGGCATCCGCCATTATCCTTTCGAGGAAGAGGTTGAAGAGTGTGGGGGAGAGTAGACAGCCCTGTCTGACTCCGACCGTTGTCCTGAACCATTCGCCTGTGGTACCATTGAACAGGACTGCGCTGGTCGCTCTGTCATAGAGATGTTCGACGACTTTGATGATCTTGGAGCTGATGTTGTAGCTTCTCATTGAGGCCCACAGCGCAGCATGCCAGACTCTGTCAAATGCTTTCTTAAAGTCTATAAAGACATGGTACAGATCTTGTTGGTGTTTGATCTCCATGCCATATGCCTGTGAGGTCTTGTCCAGGTGCTCGACATGCAAGACTAGTCAGCTCCTCTTTACTTCCTGCTAATCCATCAATGTCATCAGCAAAACGTAAGTTGGTGATCTTTCTGCCACAGATGCTGATTGATCCTTCGTGGTCTGCTAGGGCATCCGCCATTATTCTTTCGAGGAAGAGGTTGAAGAGTGTGGGGGAGAGTAGACAGCCCTGTCTGACTCCGACCGTTGTCCTGAACCATTCGCCTGTGGTACCATTGAACAGGACTGCGCTGGTCGCTCTGTCATAGAGATGTTCGACGACTTTGATGATCTTGGAGCTGATGTTGTAGCTTCTCATTGAGGCTGTGACGTGCTCGTTCTTTACTTAAATTTAATTCATCTCCACTGAATAAATTAATGGCTTGTTACAATGTCTAGGGGTAAAATCTTGAAGAACCAATGCACGCACCTTCATTTCCTCAACCAAACTACAGATGTAAACTGTCTGATATTAAAGAAATGGCAACTCAGTATCAATATTCAAATGGATTGTTTAATTACTCAACAGCAATCACCCTAGAAAGGGGAATGGGCGGCAAGCGCCACAAAATGTATCAAATGCAATAATAGTTGATCAGTAATTCAGTATTCAGGACAAAACTTGCAAGGAGAAAAAAACAAACATGGAAAATAACGTCTGCCACTGAGCTGAGTAAAACAAATGTACTTATCTGACCTCTTGATGAAAACGCTGCGCAGTTCTTGCACGGGCTTAACCCCCACGCCTAGCGCGTGCTACACTGGGGTAAGACAGGGGAAGAGGGGGTAGAGTACACGCGACATTTCAGCCGGTGACTCGGGGAATTCACCACCTCGATGAAAATATGGCGATTCGTCATTCTCTCTGGTGTGCTAACTCTGGCTCACAGAGGTGGAGGGGACTTGTTCTTCCTTCGTCGTTTCGGTAGAGGAGTCGGTTTTCCTGCGGGACAGGCCGTCTGGCTTCAGACAATCAGGCAAGCAGGCAGGCAGGCAGGCAGGCAGGCAGTCCACCACCTTCGTTAAACCACTGGCAAGTGGGTTTTCTCTCGTCAGTTCAGTGGCCGGCTGAGGCTTCTTTCCTCTCCCATTTCACTCTCTTCTTTCCTATGAATATGGCCACCGCCATGAAAATACCTAACATAAGCAGGGCGCCCGCATCTCCGTGGATTCTGCTCTTATAAAAATAAATGTCAGGACGCCCTGAGCATTCGACAACACTGGCTTATATGCACTCTCTGACGTCATACTGTCCACTCGGTCCAATCCTGTCACAGCTCGTCTAACTCCGCTTTGATTGCTCAGTTCGGCTAGGACAAAGTCATAGATTGGTTGACGTGATATCACCAGTGGAGAACACAACTCATAGCATTTGCAAGTCACTTTCCCTACACAGGGGTCATTTCTTCCTGAACACCGGCTCAGGGCAGGGGAAAAGTCACTAAGGCTACGGCTCAGCAGAAACATGATAATAATACTAATAAAACAGAAGATGTGAAAAACGTTGTCTCGCCACACCTCCCTTCCTCAATGAGAAAAATGTTATGGTATGACATTTTTCACAACCAACACTTCAATCAATAAGTACAACACAAACTCTCTCGAACAACAGGGGGCCCCAGGTTACGTGGTCTATACTAAACTCAAAAACCATCGCACAACACAAGAAGAGACAACAACTTCAAAATCAGGCACTAGCCAACCACCTGACCATCACACTGGCCCACAAAACTCTCACACTGGCTATAAAACTTCGCGTTAACACGCACACTGGCTACGCAATCCCTCTCTCTTCCTACAGGTCCACACTGCTCACTCTCCACGCAGCACATTCTCTGCACAATACACTCCAATAAACAGCCTGACTAGACAAACACATCAACTCTTTCTCATTCCCACACCCATTCATTCCTCTCTCTAAATTTAGCCTTTCTTCCTCTTCCTCCAGTCGAACCATTTTCTCTCTCTGTGTCTTGCCTCTCCGAGACTCACAGCAGCACACGCAATTTCTCTCATCTCCATTCCTTCCTCTCCCACATCGTTCAACTCCACACCAGTCTTCCCATAAGACTCATGCCCGACTTCCATCTCTTCCTCTCTCACACACTTGTCCTCTCCCTCCACCTTCACCATTGACACTTCTCTGTTTCCATCCCTGACTATGTCTCTGTCCCTGACTATGTCTCTGTCCCTGACTATGTCTCTGTCCCTGACTCTGTCTCTGTCCCTGACTCTGTCTCTGTCCCTGACTCTGTCTCTGTCCCTGACTCTGTCTCTGTCCCTGACTATGTCTCTGTCCCTGACCCTGTCTTCGACTCTGACCCTGTCTTCGACTCTGACCCTGTCTTCGACTCTGACCCTGCCTTCGACTCTGACTCTGCCTTCGACTCTGACTCTGCCTTCGACTCTGACTCTGCCTTCGACTCTGACTCTGCCTTCGACTCTGACTCTGCCTTCGACTCTGACTCTGCCTTCGACTCTGACTCTGCCTTCGACTCTGACTCTGCCTTCGACTCTGACTCTGTCTCTATCCAGGACTATGTCTCTGTCAATCCCCACTCTCTCCAACGAGCGACAAGCAACCATCTCACTGTCCTCACTCACATCACCATCAGCATAAGCTGGCAAACACAGATCAGGCGTCTCACCCGCCACGTCTCTACTCTCACCACCATCAGCATAAGCTGGCAAACACAGATCAGGCGTCTCACTCGCCACATCTCCACTCTCACCACCATCAGCATAAGCTGGCAAACACACCTCAGGCGTCTCACTCGCCACATCTCCACTCTCAACCTCCACTTCTCTCAGTGGGCACACTTCACACCTCTCTGACACAACTGTCTCTGACCCCAGCAAAACACCACTGTCTCCCAACTCACTCTTCTCCATCAAACCTCCGAGCACTAAGGGCTCACAAGGGAGAACTCCATTCCCTTCCTCACACTGACTCTCCTCAGTAGCAACAACATCCTCACAGCCCTCCAACAAGACCACCTCCCTCTCAGACTCACTCGTCAACCTCTCCCTCTTCTTCCGGGTGGAACGCATCACCACTTCATCAATCTCGTCATCCCTATCAATCTCATCCCTTGCATACAGGACCCCGAACACTACAGGCTTATAAGGGTGAACTCTGTCATTCCCCTTCTCACACACCCGTCCACTCTCCTTTGGCACCATGCCCCGATTTCTCACTAAGGCCACACGCGCCTTTGTCTCGTGAGTCAACCTCACCCTACAGTTTCGAGCTATATGCCCCACTCTCTCACATCTGAAACACACAACCTTCCCAAGCGGTCGGCTCACACCTCGCTCCTCCCTGCATCCATCACCTCGGACTGGACAATCACGTCTCCGGTGTCCCATCCTTCCACAACTAAAGCAGTTGATACTCTCCTTGGAAGCAGCAATATCCTCACAAGCAACAATCTCTTCCCTCCACTCCCTGTCTTTTCTCTCCCTCTCTTCCTCTTCAGCTCTCTCTCTCTCCTGCCTCCTCTCTCTCTCTAACTTCTCGGCCGCTTCCCTGGCTCTCTCTGCAACCTTCCTAGCTCTCTCTCTCTCCTTCTGCTCCAACTTTTTGTCTTTATATGCCTTTATCCTCTCTCTGGCTGCCTTTATCTTCTCCCTTATCTGTTCCATCTCCAATTTCTTCTTTGCAAATCTGAGATCGCATAGCATATTTCGCAAATTCTGTTCAGTAGCACCTTCTCCTGCACTCAAACCAAATTTCTCTATCAGCAACTCTAATCCTGCCTTATCTACTGAATAGATGAAAGCAACGGTCGGCAATTCTGCTTCCTCCGCCATGACTAATTTATCAACTCCCCAAACACTAAAGAGCAAACTGGCAAACTTCCCACACCAAGTATCTACTCAATTCCTAGTGATAGTCAAATCAAAATGCTAAACAAGGTCACACAAAGCAGCAAGGCATGAGAGCAAAAAGGTGAATCAAACAATGGCAGGTCAGGTTATGTCATAACACTCACTGGCTCAAGGCACAGGCACTCCAAACCTGATTGTTAAACATGAATTCAGAATTTTTTAACTATTGCATTTCGTTCACAAAATCCCGAGACGATAGACCCCAAATGTGACGTGCTCGTTCTTCACTTAAATTTAATTCATCTCCACTGAATAAATTAATGGCTTGTTACAATGTCTAGGGGTAAAATCTTGAAGAACCAATGCACGCACCTTCATTTCCTCAACCAAACTACAGATGTAAACTGTCTGATATTAAAGAAATGGCAACTCAGTATCAATATTCAAATGGATTGTTTAATTACTCAACAGCAATCACCCTAGAAAGGGGAATGGGCGGCAAGCGCCACAAATGTATCAAATGCAAGAATAGTTGATCAGTAATTCAGTATTCATGACAAAACTCGCAAGGAGGAAAAAAAACAAACATGCAAAATATCGTCTGCCACTGAGCCGAGTAAAACAAATGTACTTATCTGACCTCTTGATGAAAACGCTGCGCAGTTCTTGCACGGGCTTAACCCCCACGCCTAGCGCGTGCTACACTGGGGTAAGACAGGGGAAGAGGGGGAGGTGGAGGGGACTTGTTCTTCCTTCGTCGTTTCGGTAGAGGAGTCGGTTTTCCTGCGGGACAGGCCGTCTGGCTTCAGACAATCAGGCAAGCAGGCAGGCAGGCAGGCAGGCAGGCAGTCCACCACCTTCGTTAAACCACTGGCAAGTGGGTTTTCTCCCGTCAGTTCAGTGGCCGGCTGAGGCTTCTTTCCGCTCCCATTTCACTCTCTTCTTTCCTATGAATATGGCCACCACCATGAAAATACCTAACATAAGCAGGGCGCCCGCATCTCCGTGGATTCTGCTCTTATAAAAATAAATGTCAGGACGCCCTGAACATTCTACAACACTGGCTTATATGCACTCTCTGACACATGATAATAATAATAATAAAACAGAAGATGTGAAAAACGTTGTCTCGCCACAGAGGCCCACAGCGCAGCATGCCAGTCTCTGCCAAATGCTTTCTTAAAGTCTATAAAGACATGGTACAGATCTTGTTGGTGTTGTAGATGTTTCTCACACAGGACTCTCAGATTGAAGATCTGTTCGGTGGTGCTCGATCCTACCTGGTCTGAAACCTGCCTGCTCTTCAGCAATGATTTTCTCTGCCTGAGGTTTTAATCTGTTCAGCAGTACTTTCAGCATGACCTTGCTGGGATGGCTGATGAGGCTGATTGTGCGGTAGTTCTGGCACATTTGCAGGTTTCCTTTCTTGAGCAATGTAATCACTAGGGACTGTGTCCACGAGGTTGGCCAAACTCCCGTCTGCCAGATCTTATTGCAGATCTTTGTGAGTGCATCGATCAGGGGCGGACGAGGGGGAGGGGTTTCGGGAAACCCCCCCCAACAGAAAAATAAAAAATAAAAAATAAAAAATAAAAAAAATAAAAAAAATATGTTTTCTTCAGTAACAAAATCTGTTGCCTGAAAGTGGTAATGATCATGATTATAATGCGCCAGAATGGACCATTTTGCAGTTACAATCCCCCCCCCCCCCCCCCCCCGCTCTCTCTCTCTCTCTCTCTCTCTCTCTCTCTCTCTCTCTCTCTCTCTCTCTCTCTCTCTCTCTCTCTCTCTCTCTCGCGTTGGCAAAACTCCCCACTCGAGCTTGCCTTTTCATTTCTACGCATTCTGCCAATCTTGCACGTTGTGTTTAGCAACACAGGAGTCCTTTAGTAGTCTGACAACAGCTGAAAATACTTGCACGAGACAAATGCCAGCTATGAAAATCTTCGCATTAATTTTTTGCTTGGTTTTGCTGTGTTGGCGGCCCAAACCCGAGCATAGGCGAGAGGTTTGCGGCTTGTTGACCTAAGGGAGGTAACTCCTGACGCTGCCGCGTGTGGCTTGTGGTCAAGGGGGAGACAACTTTGTCACGTATTTGTGCGATTTTGGAAGCTCTCACGTGGGCGTATAATAGTTAGTTACAAATGAATTTGAGAGAGAGAGAGAGAGAGAGAGAGAGAGAGAGAGAGAGAGAGAGAGAGAGAGAGAGAGAGAGAGAGAGAGAGAGAGAGAGAGAGAGAGAGAGAGAGAAAGAGAGAGAGAGAGAGAGAGAGAGGAGAGAGAGAGAGAGAGAGAGAGAGTTAGCGAGCAACGATACGTTTCGACTGAATCTTCGTCTTCTTCCCGAAACGAAGATTTCTTTGTTGTCGCTCTCCTTCGCCTCACACAACCAAGTTTTCCAGTAAAACATGACATACAGTTAGCATAATTTTGTTTTCATAATGATCGTTCTTTAACTATCAATTTCATTTGCTTGCATTTGCTGACGACTGCGATTTTTGTTGCAGACGAGCTGCGTGTGCATGAGATGTCTTGAGTTGCCGCTCCGTGCCAAGCACAGACGCTGCCTGCCTGTAGCAGCCAAAAGTTACTCCCGGTGTGACGAAATGAGTTTTCTGCTGCGATGAGATTTCTGACGGACTCAGTGCGCATGCTGCGATGAAATTTCTGACGGACTCTGTGGACTGATTCAAAATCTTCCTTTGTTGACTTTTTGATGATTCCGGTGCGTGCTTTTTGGTCTTCAGAAAGTCCTTGAGTCTAGTCATTCTTTCTGAAAACTTTGCCATGCGTTGGGGGTCCATGACAAAAAGAAATCGTTAGAAGAATGAAGAAATCTCATCGCGGCGGAAACTGTGTCGCATGTTTGCGCATGCGCAGTGAGCCCGTCAGAAATCTGCGCATGCGCACTGAGCCCATCAGAAATCTCATCGCAGCAGAAAACTCATTTCGTGACACCGGCCAAAAGTTACTCCGGAAGTCATCGCAGAGTTATCTGCTCGGCTTTTTCTTTATGCGATTTACCGCTCCTGCACCTGTTCTTTGCATGGAATATATCCCGACAAACGACGCATTAGTTTCTTTACGAGTTTTTGTGTTTTTGGTGCATTTGTGTAGTTTAACACATAATATAGAGTTCAAAAAAGTTTTCCCCCGTGCAAAGCCGTCTCCGCTGCCGGAAATGATATGGGAGTCACCTCCCTGTAGTCTATTTGTAGTCTGGTTTTATAAAACGCGACCGTTGACTGACTTGGCACGCCCGGGGAGTTATGCTAAGATCCGGCCGCGTTAATATATCTGCGTTTTGTGACAAACGTCTTGCTCGGCGGTACTGTACTCCATGCACCTTAACGGTGCGCGTGATTCAGGTGTAATCTTAAGCTAAATGACGTTCCGAATGTTTCCGACTTCGACCATTTCAGCAGCGCCAATAAACGTCGTTTAGCTTTAGATTACACCTGAATCACATGGACCGTTAAGGTGCATGGAGTACAGTACCGCCGAGAAAGACGTTTGTCACAAAACGCAGATATATTTACGCGGGCGGATCTTAGCATAACTCACCGGGCGTACAAAGTCAGTCAGGCGGAGTGGCGGGTGCCGTCTCTTTTTAGAGTGGAATTCTCAGCACGTCCCGAGCAGATAACTCTGCGATGACTTCCGGAGTAACTTTTGGCCGGGAGTAACTTTTGGCTGCTACACTGCCTGCCTGCCTTGCCTTCCGTTTGGTTTCCATGGTTTTGTTTGCAATTGCCCCCCCCCCCCCCCTTCCCCCCCCCCCCCCCCCCCCCCCCCCCCAAAAAAAAAAAAAAAAAAAATATATATATATATATATATATATATATATATTTTTTCTTCAGTAACAAAATCTGCTGCCTGAAAGTGGTAGCCTAATGATCATGATTATAATGCGCCAGAATGGACCATTTTGCAGTTACAACACCCCCACCCCCCCCCCCCACCCCCGCTTTCTGGATCTTTCACGTTTCGGTTGAGCACTTTTACCCCCTCCCCCCCCCCCCCCCTCGTAAAAAAAGTTTGGAAACCCCCCCCCCCCCCCAAAAAAAAAAAAGAACTGATCCACCCCTGTTGATCATTGCGTCGCCTCCTGCCTGGATGAGTTCCCCTGGACTATTTAAACATGTGTGCATGCGAGGGTAACGTCACTGGAAGCTGAGAGCGCTTGGGAGGCTGTAGGAGCCGTATTGAGGCGCAGCCTGAGCAGCACGAGTGACCGCTGTGGGTGCACGAGTGATTGCTGTAAGCGCTGACCAGTCATGGAAAAAAGATCCTGTAGAAAACTCACGCCTAAGTCCTGCTTCTACTTTCCTGGCGCAAGCTGGGACGGACCTTAAGTTACACTACAGACCACCTTCCTGCAACACTAGCTCCATTCTGTGAACCCGAGTCAGTACAATGACTCTGGCACAGTTTGCAATGAATGCGTAATACTAATAGACTTGACCCTTCGCATTACAGCATTGCGCCAAAAATAGTTCGTTCTGATACTATTTCTCTCTCCATTTTTACAGAAATCATTCAGATGTCAAAAATTGCTTCCATTTCAACACAAACATTTTATTTTATCGAATAATCGCGTGTTCATTGCCTCAACAAGAGTAAGTTAAGCGTTTGGTGCGAAATAGTCTTAGAACTACTTTAACGTCGCATGTTATTAAGCAGATCGGCTATCCCACAAGCCTCTCGTGTGACCTCCATTTGCATATTTCGTACGAAAACCTTCCATCACGTGATGACAACTGGGCTAGAGACACTTTCGCCAATAGGCGAAGTCTCTAGTGAACTAGAATGGGCTTGCTCTTCTTATTCACATGTATTCTTTGCTGTGAAATAACGTTTGGAAAAGCACTACTGTGAGCTCCACTGCAAAGGACGTTTTACACTCGCCTCCTCTGCCAACTTCAACGACCGTTTTCTCGAAACGATTTCTTTCTCTCTGTCTGTGTGTGTGTGCGTGCCTGCGTGTGTATGCATGCATGTCTGCATGCACGTGTGGATGTGCGTGTGTGCGTGCGTGCATGTTTGTGCGTGCGTGCATGTGTGTGCGTGCGTGTGTGCATACATGTGTGCGTGTGAGCGGGTAGGGGGTTAGGGGTTGGGGGTGCATGCCCGTGCTTTGAAACTCTGAACCCTTTCATTCAGATTCATCTGTAACAACCAGTATTCCTGTGACTGCACATGTGCGAATCTAAACAAAATCATTTCATCTTCATACAAGACTGACACACCTTTAACAGTACTCCTACAGATTTGTAATGGCCTAAATGATGAGCGATTTACGAGTGATTTATGAGATTCCCTTCCCTTCTGTACACATATACCTCTCTCTCTCTCTGTGTGTGTGTGTGTGTGTGCATGTGTTTGTGTGTATTTGTGTGTGTGTGCATATGTCCTTCAAGTATAGCGCTGATACTAAATTATCAAAGGCATCCATGATCCTTTAAACGGCAACATTTTGAAAGTAAGCCTTTATTGATCAATGGTTAAACAGTTCTCAACAATCACAAGTGAGACTTTTCCCTCACACTGTGTGACACACTGGGTGTGTAAAAAAAGGAAATACTGAAACATTAAAATCTTCAGGAAGATAAAAACACATAGAAACACTCAATATGCTGATTTATCAACAAACAGATTGTCATCAGTTAAAAATTCAACATAAATTTTTGGGGGTCAACTGCAACCCATGACTGCCAAGATGTGCTACTTATAATGCATTCTTAAAATTTTTAATGGGATCAGGTCTAAATTATATAGTTTTGAAAACTATTTCAGTTTACAAGGTAAACAACAACCTGACCCAATCCAATGCACACCCCCTCTTTAACAACTACAACAACAACAACAGCCTAAATGAACAGCATCACAAGGATTGATTGACAGTTGTTGGTCAGGTTTTACATGTAAAACCAAGTTTGCTCTTTCCCAAGAATTTGTTTCCTCTCTTCGTACCAACAGACTTAGTGACCTACTCTAGTAGTTTTGCCTGGGCTGGCCTGGGAACACACTGTGGCCCAAATTTCCGTTCAGTGCAATACAGCTCTATCGGCCTCCTAGGCTCCTCTGTGCTTATACCCATCCAAGAGGCCCCCAACCCCACGCCTCAACCCCACCCACCTCATCCCATCCTCCCCCCCAAAATACAGAGTACTTGCATGCACATACTTGGTCAGAGGTTGGGCAGCTATCTTAAAACCACATCTGACAGCATCGTTGTTGTTATCATCATGTTATTGCTGTGTTAATTCTAGCAGCTCAACTGTTTTGAACTAAGGCACTAAAGCTGTATGGAAACAGTCCTTGCAGCAATCTTTTATTTTTAAAACGTACAACTACTGCCTGGTGGCAACACTTTAGTTGTTGCCAATTAGCTCATACAAGTATTGCAAGACAATTCATAATCTTGTCCACATGACAGTTTTCAACAATTTCACAACTGTATGTTTGTTTAAAGCAATTGAATCAATAATGCCCATAGAGTAAATATGTCTTATGAACATAAACATTTACAAACAAAGCCACAGCAGCAGTCTGTTCTAGCCATTACATAATTATATGACAATGCAGCAAATGCCTCAAAGTAATTCAGCAGTCATTATAATGCAGCAGAAGAAAAGTGCAATTCAGCCAAAAGAGTAACTATTTAATACTGTCATCAAGTATATAGTTCTTGTCAAAAGGATGAAAGTCATGGCAATAAATAACAAGTCTACCAAGTAGATTGTTCCCACGCAAGAATGGCAATAGAAAACCAGTCATCTGGACATCTAAGTCCTCACCAAAACAAAAAAAATCACAAAGCTTCGTAACTGTCATTCTGATCACTGGCTGCATGCCAGAAGATTGTCATGTGGTTGACAATGGCAGTGTCAGGTGGAACCAGTATGTCCTCCTTGTCATCCATATGTCCTTGTATGCTCAAAGAAAAACATGAAAATTTACCAAAGGGTACAAATATAATATTATCACAATACAACAATAAAAGCAGACACAGACTGTACTGACATTAAAAGCTCTCCAGTCTGGAAATCGTTGATGGAATTTCTCTGTCGGGGAAAAAACAAAGCTGAGATTCTGATGAATCAGATCTGTCTTATCAATTCTACAGCTATTTTCATATAATTACTTTTTTTAAATCATGAGCTTGAAGAGCGAAAAAGTTACAGAAATCATTTATCTTATACAAGCATGCCATTTTCATGTTGCCCTAAATATAATGCTCACGAAAGGTAATATATTTATGCGTAGAATTTTAAATTAGAGAACTTCTGTCTTACATATATATGTCATAGTTTCATTTCACAGTTATGCTTTTCCCAATTAAAAACCAAAAAGTACAAACTGACTCAATTTTTACAATGTTAAACTACATAACCCATGCAACAATAACTTTGTAATGTAAATTGACAAAAAGCTATCCTATCTACATGCAGTTAATGTGAGACTGCTGTAGAATGACACTGATAAAAAAAGACTGAACATCTCAGGTATTCAACGCTAGTTTGAATCAACATGCAAGCTACACCAATTATAAAACTGACACTCTTCTACCAGTCATTGTGTACACTCATCACCTAAAGTTTGTCAAAGACATTGTAATCCATATATAGCGGTAATAAAGATATATTGGATTGTATCATATATATGTCAGTAGCAGTTTTTCTGTTCAGCCGATCCTAGAGTTGTCTAACACACAGAAAACAGAACAGCAAAAGCTGTTCAGGATATAAGTATACCATTAATTCACCAATGTAAAGACTTGTCCTGTTTGCAGCATTTGCAAAAAAGAGGTTGTTTTGCAGACAAATTTTTTTCCACACCAAACATTCTGCAAGAATAAAACAATCACAATGTCAAGTCCTTTTAACCATTCTCATTAAATAGAAAGGCATATTTAACTGTGAAAAGCATAATTGTGAAATGAAACTATACATGCCATATGTGAGACAGAAGTTTTCTAATATAAATAGGGTGCAGACAATAAATTAGGACAAACATGTCAAAACCCCCAAAATGCTATAACTTCCTTAAAAATCAATTTATTGACTTGAAATTTGGCATTTATTCTTTAATATGTACTGTATAGGGCTCACTCAATGAATCCAACCTCAGCCTCCACAACACATTCAATACTGGCGGTAGGCATTGTTCAAATTGACCTTGACCTTGGTGATTTTGGCCTTGAGGGATTCTTTGGTGTTGTGAGGATGTTTGTTGACTTCCCTCTCACAAACGTCCCATATGAAATAGTGGTATGGATTGCTGTCAGGGGAGCTGGGGGGCCAGATGTTCTTTGACCAGAACTCCTTCAAGTTCTCCTTCAACCATGCCTGGGCCTTGTTGGCATCGTCGGCTGGTGCACCAGTCTGTTGAAACATATAATGACGGTCTCCAGCAATCCTCTCTATCCATGGCTTGACAATAGTGTCCACCACATGGATGTAGGCAATAGCATTAACCGTCAGGCCCTCCTCTAAGGCGAATGAAGGTACGAGATGACCCCCAGGATTGTAATAGAAGCTGGAAACTTTGTGGACTTGACAATTGGCACGTCATCAGAGTCAGAACACAGCCATCAATCATTTCTCCTGTTCACCATCTGATCCTGGCAGAACTTTTCGTCAGAGATCAACTGGTTCTTGGCCAGGGGGTGCTAGAGCTTGCACAGCAGCCAAGCTGCCTTGTCCGCCCTCCTCTCCATGGTGGCCTCATTCATGAACTGAGCCTTTTTGAGGGCATAGGACTAGTGTCTGATGTCTTTATGGACGCGGCTGCAAATGGTTTTCTCATCCACGTTCAATTCCCGACCCAGAGACCTTATTGATCTGCCAGGATCTTCTTCCACCATGTTTTGCAGCTGTTCAATGAATTCTGTGGTCTTGATGGCATCACTTCTCCTCTTGTGGGGGCTTTCTGTTAACAGAAATGTCTTCAGGGTCTTCACCAGCAGCTATCATCACATCAAATTCACTTTTGATATGATAACACAGGCAGGCTCCTGGGCAACTTGTTAAACTCGACAATCTTTCCAGGGGTCCGCCCGGCGCAAAGTCCGACCACTATGGCTGCTCTTTCATAATTGCAAATGCACTGATCATTGTGAAAATTCCTCCAAAAGCACAGTATAGGTAGTGTATTTCACACAAACTTTCACCCCACCAATCACGCAACCTTACACCCACCAAAATGTGTTTTGAAAACTGTCCTAATTTATCGTCCGCACCTTGTATATATGTAATATTCTTATATTAGAAAACTAAACTGCATAATTGAAATCTAAAAAAAACTTAAATTCAAATGGTGCTGTAAGTTACTTCATCAAATAAATGTTTTTAAAGTAACTTCATCATTTTCCACTAAAGTTTGAAGAAAATGCATAAGTTACTTCATATCAGCAGCTCCACAAATTATATAACACAAAAACAAACAAACAAATTTTATCATGAGAACATTTGCCTACTGGTCCAAACAATTTAGGTCTTGCTTGTGTCTGAATAGGTGTTGTCTACATAAAGAAATTTCCCATGGAAAATATGCAATGTAGCATTTGTGGACCACTACTGTTTTTCCATCAGCATTATTTACCAGAGGCAAACATCCACAATTTTCAACTGCTGCTTTAGTGCAAAGTCCCAGCAGCAATTGCAACCATGTAACACAAACCAGGGGAAAGCTGTCCACACAGTTTCCAAACAAACAGCAAGAATAGAGGTCACTGGGTTAAGAATTGCGTTTGTTTCTACAGCTGTACACAAACATAAAAAAGTTATTATACATATATCATATTCATGCTGCTTTTCTCTGAAACTTGTTTGAATTTTTTTTTTACCCTGATTAGTTCTGTGAATGAAAATCCTGTCATGGTCATAAGTGACACTTTTGGAAGATTTGTTTTCTTATGCATAATCACAAATGCATCTGCATTGTCTTCCTGTGTCAAAAGACCTGTCAGTGACTCCACCAGGCCCCAGCGTCAGCACACCTGCTGCCCCAAGCCCAGCAGACACTCTGGTGGCAAGCTGGACTGCTGCTCAGAACTTGACATGTCCAAGGGCTTTCTCCACCAGGGTCACGCTGACCTCCCACAGCTTCTTGGCCGCCTTTTCATCCTTGCCCTGGGGATCCGGCTCCTTGGGCCTGCAGTCACTGCAACACAGATAGAAGAGGCTTTTACATTCCCCACACATGGAAAGGGGTTATGGCATAGCATACACCCATAGATTCTAACCGTTTCTACCTATTCTTAGTTTTTAAAAAGTGTGTTTCACAGACTGTTTTATTTGGATTTTAATTAACATGTAATAGGGCACAGACAAGATGTCACTTAATATCATTCAGGCAGGAAGTGGTTACTTTCCAACAATGTAATTATACAACAGATATGGCTCCACTGCAAGGAAACATGTGTAGGCCTAGTCTCCCAGGAGTAAAACAGGGAACCCCTGAGGGCAGTGATGGGACTCTGTAGTGTCATTAACCCTTGTTTGCAGCTGTGAGCCAGGTTCTGGTGCAGAAAACTCCCCAGGGAGTGGAGATGGACCTGGCACCTGACTGTGCATCCTGTCAATAACTATCAGCTGCCAGCATAAGACAGATCTCCATGATTAGAGTGCAAAATATCAAGCGATTGAGATCCTGATAAAGCTGATAATTTGCCATGTAAACCCAATACCTTTAAAACCAATACCTTTCAAATAGAGAAATAGGGTGGGGGTGGGGAATTGGGGGGTGGAGGAGAAGGTGAGGCAAAAATCCAACTCAACAGACCTGAAGTAGCAACCAGACAGCTTCTCCACCTCTGGCTCTGTGGCACAGTAGATGGAGGTCTGGGCTCCCTCCACTGAGTTTTTCATCAGCAGCTTGGAGAAGGGGAAGATGAGGGCAGACAGGACTGGCTGCACCAAGGCTGGGATTCTGTTCCACACATGTCTGAGCAGCTCCGTCTCCACCACCCCAGGGTGCAGGCTGTACACCGTCACCCCAGTCCCTGCAGTAGCAAATAGGACTGCGTGCACAAAGGGAAAAGCCAAGTGAGGATAGTCACTGCATTATCAACAGCCTCCCCAGTGCTAGGTATGTATGCAGAGGCATTACTTAATGTGAGGGCATGGAACAGAGTAAAAGCAGTTGGATGAGATCCTTCCTATCCTCTCCACAAAGAGTTCATGCTGCTACCCTCAAGGACCAGGATGCAACTGCCAAAGTGCTGAATGGAGCAATTCAGGTGCTCTTTTATTCCTGTAGCCATCAGACTTTTCAACAAGAGGCAGTAGATTTCTTTTCTTTTAAAGATTTATGTTTACTTAGAGACTCTTTTTACCTCCTTTGTTCATTCTTCATTTTCATTGAAGTTTCACACACATATAGTGTATCATGTTTTGATTATAACCTTTTATTGGTGCTTGATGTTCCTGTACATGACTAGCACGTGGAACAGCTGATTTTAACTTCTTGTTTTTGTAAATATGCTACATTGTTCAGGCAAATGTATGTCAGTAATTCTTTTCTTTTAACCCATGTAAATGACTTTGTTTTAAATTTGTAATATACGTTTCATGTCTTGTTCTTCCTATGGTGGCTCCCAGCAATCCTTTTCACTTGTTTGAATATGTGTTTCAGTCTTTTCCTGTCCTTGTTGTTAGTGTTGGGGTACATGTGAGGAGGCAGTAAGTGATGATACTCTCTACTGCAGTGCTGTAAAACAGCGAGAGTATGACCTCACTCATATCCAAGTGTTGTTGTTTTTTCTATAGCAGATGTAAGCGTTGCTGGCTTTTGGTGATGACAGTGTCTATATGAGCTGACCATGTCATGTTGGCTGCAAAAGTGATTCCAAGGTACTTGAATGTGTCCACACAATCAATATGTTTGCTTTCAATAGTGATAAACTGGAGAGGGAATTTGTTGCATCTGAAGTTGACTATCAGTTCTTTAGTTTTTAATGCATTCAGTCTGATGCAGTTGCTGTCAGCCCAGTTGACAAGATGATCTATTTCTTCTCTGTAGTCTTCCTCATCCTCTTTGATGAGATCAACAATGACCATGACATATGCAAAGTTTAGCACCATGGTGCTAGGTGAGTGTGAGATGCAGTCTGCCATGTAGAGGGAGCAGAGCAGTGGGAAGAGAATGCAGCCTTGGGGAGTGTCAGTATATATATTGACAACTGGAGATCAAATGCCATCAATGGAGGTGCACCATTTCTGACTGGTGAGGAAGTCACAGATCCAAAGGTTGGTGGAGTGATCTACTCCAAGATCGTCTAGCTTGGAGAAGAGGACATCAGGGCACTGCGGGGTGAATGCCGAGTCGTAATCTACTAATAAAATGCCCATGGCATCTCGAGATGCTTCAGCACAGATTTCAAGAGTGTGATCATCACATCATCAGTACTTCTGCCCTTCCTGTAGGCAAACTGCATGCGGTCACCCTGCTGTTTCATCTGCTGTTTCAGATGCTGAGCAATGATTTTCTCCAACACTTTCATGAAACAACATGTCAGGCCGACTGGCTGAATCAAGTTCATGGGTTTTTCTCTTCTTAGGCACTGGAATAATGTTGATGTCTTCCACAACAGGGAAATTTGGCCACTTCCAAGTGACCAGTTGAAGATGTGGCAGAAGATTCCCGAAAGTTCATCAGTGCACTGATTTAGGACAAGGGGTGAGATTCTGTCTGGACTGGTGGCTTTTCTTGTGCTGCATCATTTGAGGCAAAGTCCCACTTGATCAGTGGTGGTAGAGAGCAGGTAGTTCCTGTCAGAGAAGCTGGATTTCATAGTAATAGGAGCAGCAGCAATAGATTTTGTAGGAATGCACTGTCAAATTCATTAAGAAGCATTTGTAGAAAAAGTAATTAAATCCCAAAACAACTGTCTACTTCCTCCACCTACTAGCAACAAAATGGTACTTCATACATTGGGATTAACAACAATGGTTAATGCTAGAAAGTGATATGAACATTGTCATTACTATCAACACATACTTGTAAATACACCAAGCATGTGCACGGTCTGAGGTATCTGCTCCAACCAACTATTATGGATAATATCAACAATGATAAAACAAACTGAACTTAATTAAAATAGAAAGCTTTCCATATTTGCATTCTTACCTTCCAGTCTTTTGCTGAGTTCCACAGAGAAAAGGACATTGGCAAGCTTGCTTTGACCATAGGCTGCTCGAGGACTGTAGCTCTTCTCAGAGTTGAGATCTTCAAAGTTGATCTTCCCTCCTGTTAAAAGCAACAATGTTTGGTTCATGAAGTAACGTAATATGAAAACCTCTATCAAGCCAACAGGCATGGCCACTTGCCCACTACGAGGTGCTACCCCATGGTCCCAGACTTCTGCCGTTAAAAAATTGTAGGCTTACCCAAGTTTCGATGTAGAGCAGTCAACTTTAAACAGGCCCCTTGGTAATTGTTATATAAGTGATTTTCATCCCTTTCTTATGGCTGGTAGTGCCTCTGGAGGTCTTGTTTTGTTACTGAATTCACATCACCTGCAATATATTTTATCTCTCCTCAATGGTGTATGTAAACTTCATCTCTAAGAATTGGATGAATGAATGAATGAATGAATGAATAAATGAATGCATGAAGGAAGGAAGGAAGTACTATTGCCCATCAGCGTTAGTAATCTACGTGTATTTAGCAAATGACTATCAAATTTGCAGTTGATTAGTGTAAGAGTAAGTCGCAATTAACCTCGTCCTTTGCCTTTTATAAAATTGAGTAATGTCTCATGTGAGAATGTATTGCTTGATCCATATGAAAGTTTAGCCAAGAAGCAACATAACAATGGTCTTATAAGCCCCATACTCACATATGCCACTTCAACCAAAAAATCAAACAAGGTTTTATTTCACTGACTCTTATGAGCACGAGATGAGAGGTTGATGATGCGGCTGGGGGCAGACTTCTTGAGGAGGTCCAGGAGCAGGTTGGTCAGCAGGAAGTGACCCAGATGGTTGGTGGCAAACTGAAGCTCATAGCCATCTGCTGACTTCAGGTAGGGGCACATCATCACACCTGGAATACATGGTCACAGGATCTCTGCAACTTATCTCTCAACGTGTTCTGTCACAAGGATGACACAGCTGTTTCTGCATGCTACTAGATCACAACGATGGAAAATGGAGAAATATTAAATATTCATTTCAATGGCAAGTCTATTGGCAAAAAAGTGCTGTGAGAAAACAAAGCATTAATGAGTTTGTCTGAGGAGGGTTGGCACTACCACTGTCTTTCAGGATAGATGGTTGCTAACCACCACCACCACCACCACCACCACCACCACCCACCACCCATCCACCACCCACCACCACCACCACCACCACCCACCACCACCACTACTACTACTATACTCCTACTACTACTATTGTCACTACAATAGCCTGCAATCACCACTGCATGCATACCATTTAACAAAGGATGTACTACTACAACTCAAAGAAAGAAAAAAGAATCATTATGCTAACTTATTAGAGAATCTGAAACATGGTGACCACTTGTGACCAACAGGTTTTGATACAAATTTGCCCAATGTGCTGATTTTTATTCTTTTATATTTTTTCAATATTATGCCTTCTCTTATCTTCATGTGTCATTTTCACTTGTTTCATTTAAAGAGGTGATGAAACAGTGAACCTTGCTGGGCATGTCTACAACTCAAGGGAGGTAAAACAAAAATGTATTCCAACTGTAGTGACCATTGTCCGCTGTACAGGTATGCCTTTCTTCAACACGTGCTGCAGGGCTGCCTCCTGCCGAAAAAGCTTCCAGAGACGGGCCACACTAGTGGACTTGACCCAGCAGAGAGGCATGAGAAACACAGCCAAAGCTGGCGGGCCACAACGTCTGATTGGCTGTGTTTTACGAGTATTTTCAAATCTTCAGATTCTTTGGTCATTCTGTGTGTGAATAACTGCAAATTCACTACAAATTAACCAACCAAGATTGCTTGCTGGTCAGATGCTGTGGCCCACCGGCTTGGCTGTCTTTCCCACATCCATCTCCTCAGATAAGTGTGTGGCCCGTGTGTGTGTGTGTGTGTGTGTGTGTGTGTGTGTGTGTGTGTGTGTGTGTGTGTGTGTGTGTGTGTGTTTTTGTGTGTGAGTGTGTGTGTGTGTGTGTGTGTGTGTGTGTGTGTGTGTGTGTGTGTGTGTGTGTGTGTGTGTGTGTGTGTGTGTGTGTGTGTGTGTGTGTGTGTGTGTGTGTGTGTGTGTGTGTGTGGTGTGTGTGTGTGTGTGCGCGCATGCACACACGCTCGTGCACGCATGCGCATGAATGTGTGAGAAGATAAGAAACATAAAATTATTTTATCTTTAGCAACCGGTCTCAGACAGGGGATGTCTGAAGCTGTAATGACCCAGTGCCCACTCTAACAGCAAAGCAGAGCTCACTCATGGTGGAATATTGCTAGGGAGGAAAAGACATAACTGATGCTCACACATGTATTCTGTTTTTCCAGGGGCACAGTCCCATCGTATCTTTCACATGCTTACATTTGGTTCAGTCAAGAGGCATGTACAATTGATTCCATAGCATGGAAATGTATGATTTTGACTGTTACATACAGCCTAAACCCCCGTCAGCTGCAACTCCTGACTGCTGGACTTTCAAAACCTGCTCCAGAAGCTCAGCCAGGGGTGGCCCCAAGCAGCAAAAGAGGCCACCAGGGGGCATTGGAACAGAGCCGAGTCACTCCATCACATTGCAATTATATAAGGCCATGCCTTCACACCACCCTGCAGGATCTAGTCCATCCTGCGTGAAACAACAAACTGATCGCCACACCATATATGGTGTGTGTGTGTGTATATATATATATCCACCACATTTTCACCTAATCTGCAAACAAATCAGAATATATGTGACCCTTTTTCACAAACTGAGTCTTAACTCGCAAAAATTAGATTTGAGATATTTGTATTTTCAAAATATACAAAAATTTATGTTTCATTTGATATTAAAAGCAAATTTCTATTCCATAAACTGTTTAAGTTATGCTCAAAGAGAGGTGGTGTGCTGATGGCTATTTTGAGAAATCAAGGGTCAAAGATTTAACAACTTTATCCAGTTTTTTCCTTGGCAACGGGCCTTTTTAATGCATGCATCAGCTCAAACTTTGGCAGGTTGGTAGAGAAAATATATTTCTGAACATAGAATGATAAATAAATGGAAAGTATTTCATCTTGACAACAAATAATTGTTATTATTCAGCTAAAATGCAAAATGGAGGAAGAGAATGTATAATACTTTTGAGGTGGTAGGTGCAATAAAGTGTGATTTTCGGTGTTTTTCAAGCTAAAAAGAAACTTTCCAACATTCATTTATGAAAATTAAGTGTATACATGTAGGATTCAGTTTTGCCAAAACTTCACAATGCAAAAATCCACCCTCATCACCTTTGTCAGCCTCTGCTGCCTTTTTGCTGCGTGCGAGTTAAGACAGTTCATGAAAATTGGTCACATATGCAGAAAATACAAAACAAGGTTATTAAATGAAACATAAAGTATTAGATATGTCATTAGGTTCACTTAATGCACAGACTGTTGCAAACATTCAGTTACTAATACACTCTATCTGCATGTCATTATTTTCAAGCTAGGATGCACTTTGTCAAGTAAACACATACAAAGAAAATTGATGCAAACAACACTGTGTATTACTCATCTCATTATTTAAAATATCAATGCCAGAGATAGGTAATAAAAGCATTTTATATAGTTTGACTAGAACTGCAGATCTTAAAGACCTATCATATCTATGATCTAGCTGCAAAGTGCTTCAGGTATCATATTCTCCAAAGCATTTCTGAGGCTGCATAGTGCATGCTTGACAAAGATATCAGTAATAAACCTGAATTAAATTTTCAAGACAGCATTAAACTGCAGTATCAAGACAAATGTTGCAGAGGCTTGACCATAACATTATCTTAGTACAAACCCATTGAAAAACAAGCAAACAAACAAATACATTTTTTTAAAACTTACCTAAAACAGTTTATTGTGACCTTTTTCTCAAGGAAATTCATTTGGGGAAATTTAACTTCTTGCTGCTTCAGTGTTGTGCCCACTGATTTTACTCCCAGGCAAGTGAGATGATGCAAGTGAAACATCTTGACATTCTTGGATGCAACTCTGCCATCTGAGCAGCTGTGAACACGGTAGCTGGCAGCCTCACAGCAAGTGTATTCAAGCACCTTTACCACTGAACTAGAGACCCCTGTGCTCTGAGAGTAAGAATACCATTTTGTAAAGGGGAATAACTAGGGAAACTGTGACTTAGTCTTTTTCTAACCAGTTCTGGGGATTGTTCATGGTCAATGGTTTTACATAGTCTACAAAGGCTGACAGGCCATAAAACTTTGTACATTTATTCATTCATTCATTCATTCTTGGACTAGAGTCCTGCCTTCAGATTCAGCCCAGGCTAGATTCCACAGTTTAGGATCACACTGATGGTTCATGAAGACTTTTGAACATTGCAGTGCAATGCCAATTGTGCTGCTCACCTCTGGTGGCCAAATCCCTGGCTGTCTCTTTACCGATGCCTGTATTCCCTCCGGTTACCAGAACCGTCTTGCCTGACAGACTGACTTGGTTGTAGCACCAGCCTCCAGCAATATATCTCCTCACCAGATAGCATCCTGCTCCTGCAGAAGCATGAACAGAAGGTGATGCACTGTTAGCAGCAGACAAAACAGTAACTGAGCAGTGATACTCAAAAAGTGCTCATCAAATAATACATTTTATGGTAATATTTTGTCTGCAAAATGACAATAGCTAACACCATATACAAAAACATACATGTAAAACTAAAAGAGAAAATGGGGGGAAAAAGCTTGAGAGCTGAAGAGAGGTTTTAAAATGTATGAAAGTAGATGGTAGTGTTGTTTGTGTGGTTTTTTGTTTGTTTGTTGTTGTTTGGGGGGGTCCCCCATTTTTTACACTCAGTTTGGGTTACCAGTATCCCATAAACATTATGTATGTATGTATGTATCAGCTTTTATAATGCGCTATTCTCATGCCGAAGCATGCTCAAAGCGCCCACAATTTGTCTAAAACAAAAAGGTCTTAAGTTTTTTCCGGAAGCTGGTCAGGTTCTCTGATCTCTTCAATTCCTCTGGAGCCGCATTCCAGAATTTTGGACCAGTGTATGAGAAGGCTCTCTCTCTGAATCCCTTTAGGTGTTTCGAGGGAGCTCAGAGAAGAAGTCTCCCTGATGATCGGAGAACTCTCGACGGTTTATAGTCTTGTACAAGATCGGAAAGATACTGCAGAGCAGCACCTGAAACACACTTGTACACATTGCAAAAACACTTGTGCTGGATGCAATCTTTGATGGGCAGGCAGTGAAGGGACTCCAGAACCGGCGAGACGCTTGCCCACCTAGGGGAGCGCTTCATTAGTTGTATGGAAATGTTTTGGAGCCGATGGAATTGTCACATCTGACACTGATTCGCTCCAGAAAGAAGATTGTTACAATAGTCCAGCTTTGATAGGACCAAGGATAGCACCAGGGTCGCAGTAATCCTCTCTGTCAAGCAGTGTCTGATGCTCCGAATTCGTCGGAGATTCAAGTGAGCAGATGACGTCACCTGACAAATGTGGGGGTTCTAGGGAAAGATACTTGTCAAATTTCACATGTAGATATTTGATCCACTCATTATTACTTATAAACAGAAACCTTGGACTGATCAAGCAACCCATGATTCCATTTAATTTTCTTGTCACCACTTCCATGCCACATGGCTTCCTGTTATCAATCCTGCATCTTGTCATCCTCCCTAATGATGCTTAAATTAGATATTTACAAAGTAGTCCCCAGCAAATTTCATACGCAAAAACACAAACTTGGCAATGCAAATGACTGAGGACACCAAGATGTACCAAAGTGCACTTTAGTTTTTCCCTGGCGTGTGAGTAAATTAGGAACTAGAGAGGCATGGTGGTTGTCCATTGGTTCAAGGATGACAGGGGACCTGTGCTTATATCCTGTGAACTGCTATTCTGAGTGATTAATATCCATAACCTGTTCTTTCCAAATCAACCACTAACACATTTTCAGCACTCTTATTCTGTGATAGCTTTTACATTTGTTTAAATGAAAACTTTGATAATGGTGGTTATATGAAATGTGTGTTTTTTTTAAAAACAAATCTGCTATAATGTGTGTGTGTGTGCGTGTGTGTGTGTGTGTGTGTGTGTGTGTGTGTGTGTGTGTGTGTGTGTGTGTGTGTGTGTGTGTGTGTGTGCAAGCATATGCACACACATGTGAATTTGCAAGTGTGTGTGTGTGTGTGTGTGTGTGTGTGTGTGTGTGTGTGTGTGTGTGTGCAAGCATATGCACACACATGTGAATTTGCAATACTTGGTTTTTGCTGTCCAAAGCATTTGTACATGTGATGTATGCAGATCAACAGCACATAACATGCAAATTTCACTACACTGCTTATTAACTAAATAATGCCCAATAAGATTTAATGCAATGCTGATAAATGTAAACAAACAAACACACACACGTGAAAAACTTCAGGCCTAGTGCATAAACACAATAATTCAGCACATTCTTTAATGGTAAGAATTCCTGTGTCTCAGCTAAGCACAATAATTGCCTCTGAAATTGTCCATCAAGCGAACCCTGAACACTTTGGAATTGCAAAGAATAGTGTCTCTCCCCACTGACTTGAATGTGCATCAGCCCAGAGTGCGTGTTTATCAAAAAAGAAGAAGATGGGTTTGCCCGGTCTGGACCTATTTTCCCTACTGGTACTGTGCAAGTATGCCTGAGACTTACACCGGCTGTCCCGACGCTACTTACCAACTGTAACTATGCCGCCGATGATGTTGGCGTGGTCAAGGATGAAGTCGACGTCCAGCGACATTGTGGATGGTCTCGCTAATAACCCGTAACCAGTGCTCCGCTCAGTTCACCAGTCCAGAGAGGTCAAGGAGTAGGATTGCTTCAACAGTGCAGGGAAAACATTCGTAGAACTTCGTAGCGTTGCTCAGCTCATCTGGACAGATTGCATACAGTGAGAAGGTTACTCTGGATTCCAAGTTGTAGACAAACAAGGCTTACCTCCCCTGTCGTTAGTGGTGGTGGGATCAAAGGTCTTTGGTGGGATCAAAGACCATACATTACAGTAATGTATGGTCTTTGGTGGGATCAAAGAAGTATTTACTTACATTCTTTGGTGGGATGTGTCCCTGAATTTAAATTGAGCAGGGGGAAAATCTGTTAGTGCCAAATATGCATACATAGGCCTACGTCATTATATTAATTAATAACCTAATTAAAACGTACTTGAAGAGTATATTTCATTAATATTTTGCTTTCACAGTTTAGTAGAATGGTTGGAAATATTGTTTGTCCGCTGTTTCACCATGACAGGATTAATGTTGGAAGTGTAGCCTTCTTGGAATTGCGTGTTTATTAATATTATTGCACTACCACAGTATGATATCTATTGAATCTAGCAATTATATTGACAATCAGAATAAACATCTTAAGAAAAGCGTTTAGGGACCATTTTTATGAATGCAATACATACTTTTTGCCATTATTTTTCGAATTCATTGATTGAGTATGGTGGATTCAAACTATGTGTTGATAGAATGCTCTTGCCTGTTAGACCTGCCTGTTTTGTGTCTCTTAGTTGTAATGCAAAGCAAAAGCTTTAAAAGTTTAAGGACGTTTTTAATTTACAGAAAACATTCTAAATGTGTATTCGGAAAAGAAAATACATACACATAGCTAATCATCAGCACTAAAATTTTTAATTGAGCAGTTTGTGCACACTGAATGTGTGTGTGCGCGCGCGCGCGCGCGCGCGTGTGTGTGTGTGTGTGTGTGTGTGTGTGTGTGTGTGTGTGCGTGTGTGCGAGCGTGCGTGTGTAAGTGCTATGCAGTAAATATAGCAGGGGAAGGTGAGAGAGATTTCAGGGGTGGGGTGGGGAGACAGGATCGTGAGGTATTTGGGGTGAGGGGGGGGGGGGATTTCACGTTATAACGTGGTAATACAGGTGACCACCTTTGGGATTATTTCTAGACTGCAGCACTAGATTCGCCCTTTAATTTTTAACTGCAAACTAAAAGGGAAGATTGTATTGTGAAAGTTGAGGATTTTCTTTTCTTTTCATATCAACGTCAAAACAAAGTGGAATGCTTGAATTTCAAAATTGAGAGCTTGCAAGACATGCTTAATACTAATTATCCACAGATTATCTTGGGTCAGATGAAAATCTGGATTTATAGAGTGGCTACAGGAAAGTCGGGGACGAACTACGGCCAGATCTGCAGAGGACAAGTGTAGTTCAAGGTCCATCCGTTTCTTGGTTGGCTTAATTGGTTCAGAGCATTAGGAGGTCAAGCCAGCACTATACTATAGGGGGGTGGAAGAAAAAAAAAACCTGATTGACTTGAGGTTCTGGGACTGTCTGAGTCATTGAGAACGGAGGGGAGGAGCCAGATGAAATAAGAGAGGGAAATATGCTGGAGTTGGGAGTTGGAGGAGAGAAGAAGTTTGGAGAAGTCGAAAGTCCGGAGGTGGACAGGGAAGTGCATGGGTGGGCGCGGTTTGTGTTATGTACATGCATGCCACCACAATGTAAGGACATCAGCCTGCCAGACTCGTCCTCTTCACATCCCACCAACGATACAACACATCTTTTGCCCACCTCGGCACAGCCACGCTGAACCACAAACATTTAGAAGCTCAGAGCGCTTTTGCATACCACAGATTTATGTACTCGTCAGATGTTGGCACAACGTATATGAACGTTGGCCCAACGTGTGTGTTACAGGACCAATACTCTGATTAACTTTAACTAATAGGCTGTCTAGGGAAACACGATACCATCCTGTAACATTCATCCATCTTCCCTGCTGTTAAGGACGAACTAGACAACAGAGAAAATGAGAGTAGACATCCACCATTCAACTGACTTTACTAATCATTAAAAAGATAGATAATGGTTGCTAAATAATCACTCAATTCTAACTTAGCCAGCCAGCCTATACTAAAACGTTTAACTTATCTGGGAAGAGAGAGTTCAAGACTGCTGAAGGGGTTAGGACGGTTGACCCTGGCGGTTGTTGTTCAACGAGTGAGGTGACGACTGACACAAGGTGTGGGTCTTGGGAGAAGGGAGGGTTGGGACAGCATCAACCTGGGTCATTAAAGGAGGCCAGGGCGACTGGGAACTGGAGTCCATCAGATTTAGAGGGCAGACGTCAACCGTTCTTCTTTCAGTATGGGCATGACGTTTATCACCGTAGGTAGCTATGGCCAGCCAACATTGTGCCGATTCAACACTCAAAGTCTCCATCAAGAGTTGTGTCTGATAAGGGAGGCTCAGACATTCCGTCCTTGAAGCAATTCACATCATTCTGCGAACGGGGATCGTTTCAATTCCATCCATCCTGTTTCACTCACGTTCAACGCCCCAACCTCTCGCCTGAGACCAATCTTGCCCCTCTCTCTTCAAAAATCATCATTCTGTCCAGAACTGAATATGATGCCGTCGAGCACTGTATGACATAATCAATGTCAAAGTTTTGTCAAATTCAAATCATTCTCATGTAGTGCTGTCCACCCTCTCACCACAACAAACTACTTTCTAGGCATGACTGGTTCTCTAACAACTACATTTATTTGAGGCCTGGCTGGCTTCTACATTCTTAAGTGTCCATTATTTAACACATGCATAAACATGCAACTAATAACATTATACAGTAGTTGTTACGGTTCAGACTTTATTCCATTTTTGATATTGTTTCAAACGTTCGCCATGTCAATGTTTTGGCGGGAACAAGCTGAGCTTTGCACTCTGAGACCGGTTTGGACCGGCTGTTTCCAAAATTATCCATGATGCAACAACGATTTGATTGGTTAAGGATGGTGGTGCATGCCCTGTGTGTCAGTTTTCAGTCGAAAAACGCTGGGAAAAACCTAATCAGTTGACTCTGAGAATGTCGTCATGAGCAGACGTATTTCAAGCAGCTCCGTGTTGAGGTGGAACACGTTAAAGAAATTATTCCAGTCCTCCCCCGACTATCTGAAAGATTGTATTAAGAAATACAGTGTCCTCTATGAATGAAGGTCCAGCTTTGTCGGATTATGACGCTGAGTTTCGTCGCAT
Source organism: Theodoxus fluviatilis (assembly GCA_034096865.1). Taxonomy (NCBI): domain Eukaryota; kingdom Metazoa; phylum Mollusca; class Gastropoda; order Cycloneritida; family Neritidae; genus Theodoxus; species Theodoxus fluviatilis. The sequence goes on along the minus strand of JAWQFJ010000815.1, from coordinate 123,544 downwards.
GGAAAAGTTTCGTCATTTGGTTCTGAGCGCTTGCTGAAGTGTTCAAACCTGTGTCAGTACGGGTACATATGTGTGTGGGTGAACCCCCACAGGTGTCTATGGCCTTTCTAAACTCTCCTTTCGAGGTCTAACCTTGAGAGAGAATGTGTACTTGTGAATGCCCATTTCTGAGTTTTTGGGCAGAAGTTTTCGTCGGTGGAAAATTCGAGAATCGTTGTCGCCTATCTGCTTGAACTTGTGAGTAACTTTGGGTCAACTTTGGTTTTGGGTCAGTGAAATTAATCCTCTACCTTTTCAGTCAGAGAGTGGACTGATAGAATTGATTGACATTTTCATTCATATTGCCTTGCATTTGATTTTACTCATGATTAAGTCTGATTAAAGAAAACCTTTGATGAACATTGTGTCACGTCATGCAAGCATGAGACGAGAGTGAGTGAATTAATTATCTCCCCTTCTACTATTGATACCCCTAGACACGAAAGCAGAAAGAATTAGATAATTGTGTGAGTGAGTGTGGAGGGAGATGATAGTAGTATAATAGTTCATCATCTGAACTCACACAGAAAACAGGGAGAAAGGATCACTTTAATGTACACACGAGTAAATCCGTAACCTTGATTCCACTTGTGTTCAATTCTTACTAATGTGGAAAGGACGTACCATCACAATCCTCCTTCCATCTCAAATAGAACATATCTTCAATTATGGTCTCAGCAAAGGCATGCAACATGAGTTTCAACGAAACATCAGCACAAAGCAAAACACTATTTCTATACCCACTAAAGAACTAAAGAATTGAAGATAATTGTGAGCCTTACAGGGTTTCAGGGGGAAACAGAAGACGACACTCTCATCTTGCTGCACGAACACAGCGCCCATAGTCAAGTCAGAGGCATCTACCATGAGTTGAAAAGGTTTGTCAGGGTTTGGGGCCATCAGCACTGGGTCACAGAGAAGTACTCTCTTCAGTTTCTCAAAGGACTTCTGAAATTCTTCACTCCATCTGAAAGTTCTACCCTTCTTCAGCGGATCTGTCAAGGGAAGTGTAAGATGGGCAAAGTTGCAACAGAACTTCCGATAGTACCCCACCATCCCCAGGAACTTCTTAACAGCTTTTCTATTCATGGGAATAGGTATTTCCTGGATGGCTATTCCTTTCTCCTGCTTTGTTCGGACCCTTCCGTTCAACTTGTTCGGTAATCTACACTCTTGACAAGTAGTCAACAACGTGTTCAGTCCCTTTAACGTACTAAAATGGAAAGGTGAAACTCCTACAATCTCGGCCTCTACTTCAGCCTCCTCGTCACTGTCTGGTTCTTCGGTATCAAGCTCAGAGTCAGGCTTGTCGTCTTCATACTCAGGCCCAATCTCCATCTTGGTAGGGGCCGCTATTGCGGAGGGCCGCTATTGCGGGATTTTTTTAAATAACAAAGTTCTTCAGGCCATTTTGATTCTTTTGTCCTAAAACGCCTAAAAACCATAAAATAGTTGTTGCTTTTTTTAAACTTAGAATTTTTTCGGGTTTTATCAATAACGGGTGAAGCTTTATATTCTAACTCCATCCCACGTTTGACTCTCAACGGGTGGTCCCTACGCCCTAACTCCAGGGCCCGACGCTGATGTTGGACACAAACGTGACAAAAAGTAACGCGTCCGGGTTTAGGTGAAACTCCCCGGACAGGCGAAGTCAGTCAGGCGGGGTGGCGGGTGCGGCCTAGGCTGAGCGCTATCGGTAAAACCCGAAAAAATTTCTAAGTTTTTTTCCAAACAAAGTAACAAATATTTTATGGTTTTTTATGCGTTTTAGGACAAATGAATCAAAATGGCCTGAAGAACTTTTGACCAAAAAAATCCCGCAATAGCGGCCGCCCGCAAGTTTCGAAAAAAAAAGTAACAAAAATATTATGTTTTTTTGGCGTTTTAGGACAAAAGAATCAAAATGGCCTAAGAACGTTTGTTTAAAAAAATACCGCAATAGCGGCCCTCCGCAATAGAGAGCCGACCCCTTTTCTTGTAAATGATTTACCACCACACCCAAAAAACATCATAAAGCATACTCTTACATGTTGATTTCAAACACGAAACTTACTCATACAATGAAGAAGGGACTAGAGAAGCAAAAAAAAACTAAATTTCGAAGTCGACCACTACAACCCCCACCTCCTTTGTGTGCGGCTTGCGCAAAATGACTCAACTGCGCAACCGACTCATTTAGCGATGGAGAGTCACATATGCCCAGAGGATTTACTCTGGTGACGAATGCTCTTTCAGTTGAAATGAAAACCCAGAGTCAATGAAGAGGCTGCAGTTGCAAATGGAAGAGTTTCAGGAAGAGCCTGAAATTGCACACACACACACACACACACACACACACACACACACACACACACACACACACACACACACACACACACACACACACACACACACACACACAAACTCACAAGATCAATAACTTTAGGCGCCTCCAACCTGCACCCAGATTTGTACCGGTCCAATCAGATTGAACAAACATTTAATATCGATGCAATTGATATTGCTGTTTTGTAGTGTCAAATAGTCAAATCAGGTAACATAACAAAACACTATTGTTAGTCTGCGACATCTTGGCCTTCCTTTCTCCTATGTAACCTGTCCTGCATACTCTCTTTCCGTCTTTTGTAGTATTTGTTAAGTTACAAAACGCAAAACATAACAAATTCTCACCATTTACAAAGTGATCCGAACAAACATATCGATCTGCCTTAGTGTCAAAAGTGAGTGACTATAGGATCTTTGCTTCAGGTTCCGTTGAGCAGGGCCGGACCCAGGGGGGGGGTTCCAGGGGTTCCGGAACCCCCCCCCCTAGAAAAAGCGTGTACCTTGGTTTGAGTTTTTTTTTTAAATATATTTTTTGTGTGTGTCTCCAAAAACAATGCTGCTCTTACCCCTCAAAACAAGGCCCAGAATGCACCAGATTGCACAGATTTTAACCGTTTTTCACAAAATTTCCGGGGGGGCATGCCCCTGGACCCCCCTAGTTTGCGCGCCTGCTTCGCAGGCGCGCGCTCATGGCTTCGCCATTTCGCTGTTTTGTCCCCCCCAACCAAAAAGGAACCCCCCCCCCCCCCCCCCCACAACTCATTTGGTCCGGCCCTGGTTGAGCGATCCACTCATGGCGCTTTGACGTTTGAGTTGTGAGATTCAGAATTTCCTTGCCTTTTCGCATTGCAACACGCGGTACGACAAAAAAACGTCTATCATTCTCTCTGTCATGCTGATTGTGGCAGTTCTTCACACAGCAGGAGGTCACCATTGTAGAAACAACAAACTTTCTGCTCCAAAAACAGTCGTGTCTTTCACAGATTTTGTAAGCGACGCGTCATTGTTTCCCTAAAAGTAGGAAAAGATCACTCTAGCCTGTCTTCGCGAGCGTGTCTGGATCGGGCTAAAAAAAGATTAGTACTTGAAGATGGCATGATTTTTACTTGCCTTTGCTTTATGAGGAGATCCATAGTATATTACAACGAAAGCAAGAATTAAGTTCAATTAGATGTTGTGGACCAGTCATCATTTATCTTTCGTCCTTTCTGCGCAACCCGTCTCGGAAGTTAGACTTTGAACTGCAGAGCTTCAACGCAACATCGAGCATGACACTGACAACAATGACAACCTCCGTATCGCTGCCTTTTTTGCCAGCCTTTACTCTGGACATGGAATACATAGCTAATCACAGACAGATCATTGGCACCATCATTGCTGTCGGTAAGCGAAGTGCATGTCAGCTCTAGTCTAGCAGGATGTCGACTTCGGTTGGCTGTCTACTTCGAAATCTACACCTGCTGGTCGACCGTCGAGGGTTTCGAGTTCATGACTCGGGGTACTCTAGTCAAAGTCAAACGGACTGTCGGTCAAGCAGCAAGCATAAAGGCAGACAGGCAGGCAGGCATGAAGACAAGCAGAACCCTGTCACTAGTGTCAGACGATTTTAGCTATATCACAATGTGGAAAATTGGAGTTTGTTGTACATGACCATTATTAATTGTTTCAGGGGCTGGGTGCTGCTTGCTGAAATGGTACACAGCAGGAGGATGGTGCTACAACCGAGATAGTCTGGTTGGCAAGACTGTCCTCATTACTGGGGCCAACGCAGGCATTGGAAAAGAGACCGCAGTTGAACTGGCTTCCAGAGGTACGTTCGAGGCTGGTCAACATATACTCGAATTATAAAGAAGAAATCGTCTGCCATAACTGAATTGCTGTATGTGTCAGTACATGTTTCAGTATGCGCCTGTTCTCATAAATGTCAGTACTGTTTTGTTTCTGGATTGTAGTGTGTGCTCAGATAATGCAACTGCATTCTTCTTTAAAATGACCACATATGCTGCTTGTGGATTTGAAGGTTATTTTGACATTTTAAATATTGAAATAATAGTTTTGTGGTTGTGAAGCTTTTCTGATCATTCAAAGCTGCCTGCACCTTTGATGAGAAACTTTTTTTTTTGTGCCACACACAGGCTGATGTTCACAGCAAAGAAAAATTCCAAATTGCCAATGTAAACAGAAAAACATAGGAATTCCATTTAACCATTTCCAGATAAGCATTTCCATCTCAGCTGGTATGATCTGGAATCTGAATTTTGATGTCTCTACATCGAGGTGTACACACTTTTGAAGTGTACTATTTGATGTTATCAAAGATTGTATAAACCTTTGATGCTATGATTTTCAGTCAGAACTTCTACCCCCAAAAAACGTTGTGTGCACCATAGTTTTCATATTAGAACTAGAAGGTGTGATTTCCTCATAGGAACTATACTGATCTGGATTTCTTTTAAAACCTTGCATACCAACTTTTTTCTTTCTCCCCATGTACAGGAGCTCAAGTGGTGATTGCAGTCCGTGATACATCCCGTGGAACAGAAGCAGCAGAAGAAATTTTTAGGAGGTCTGGAAGGCAAGTAGACATCAAACGCCTGGATCTTGCAGACCTGGACAATGTCAAACGTTTTGCAGAGTCCTTCAGCAAGTGCTATGACAGATTGGACGTCCTCATCAACAATGCAGGTGAATGAGGCATTAGTATCTTCAAAATTGCTTAAATAAGGAACAAATACTTTTTTGTTGAATGATTTGTTTTGATGAAATTATGGTCTGCATGTTACTGTGTGTGTGGTGTGTGTGTGTGCCCATTTAGTGTGTGTGTGTGCGCTTGGGTGCGCATTTAGTGTGGTGTGTGGTGTGTGTGTGTGTGAGAGAGAGAGGGGGGGGGGGAAGAGAGAGAGAGAGAGAGAGAGAGAGAGAGAGAGAGAGAGAGAGAGAGAGAGAGAGAGAGAGAGAGAGAGAGAGAGAGAGAGAGAGAGAGAGAGAGCTTAGAAACTTGACTTCCTGTGATGAAACAACAAATTGAAAGCATTTCACACCCAGACAATAGTTTGAACTGGATATGAAATAAGCATGCTTGACTGATATTTTGCCTTCAGGTTCAAAATTTTGGGATAGGATGGTTGAAACTAGTCATCTAGACATGAGTATACCCAGACCAACTTGCATAATCCACACCTATCTTGGTAATCTGCAACTCCAGTTGTTTTCCTGCAAGGAATGAGCTGATGGAGTTATGCTGTCATTGCCTATCTCTAGTCTTAGATGCACTTTCTATGCTTATTGTAAACAATGTAAAGCTTTTATTTGTATGTATCATAAATGATCATTAAGGTTATATCTCTGACAGCGGTGCTTGCATGCCCCTACCTGAAGTCAGCAGACGGCTATGAGCTTCAGTTTGCCACCAACCATCTGGGTCACTTCCTGCTGACCAACCTGCTTCTGGACCTCCTCAAGAAGTCTGCCCCCAGCCGAATCGTCAATGTGGGAGCAAGAGCCCATGAATGTAGGTTGATGGCACGCACAGCATGGAAGCATTTATCATTTACTCCTTCAGTGGCTGGACAGCTTTGCAGATTCTGCAGATATACAAGTAGAGAAGCATCAGAAGACTACTTAGCCTGTCTTCATGTGGTTGTGGAAAGAGGGGAAAATTTCTGCCATCATGAAAGCTTCATGACTGAGGTCAGTGAAGGAGTATACTGGCTAAAGTGGTTACATGTTTGATAAGGGAGACCTTGAGTGGCTGAGACAATATGTTACACTGATATACTGTTTCTATGACCAATTTGTTCTAAGTTTTCAAAGAAGTTGTTACATGGGATTACTCTTCATAACAATATGAGACTTAGCAAGAAATAATGTAGATTTTTTTATGTCCCAGGGATTGAACCACGGCACAGTGCCCCTCACACATAATCAAATGCCAAAGCTTGCTCCCCTAAATCTGCCTGCAAAAGACATACTTTGAATAGATGAGTAGAGGTTGAGAAGCTGATAATGCACTTATACAGGAGAGGAGACTCCTGGAAATGGGGCTGCCAAGAGCTGGTGATCTACATAGTAAATATGATGACAGGTTGAGGAAGCCCCTTTTAGGATGCATATTTGTTTCTTGGCAGCTACCCTGTGTCATCACTATGTGTTGTAACCCTGTGTCATCACTATGTGTTGTAACCCTGTGTCATCACTATGTGTTGTAACCCTGTGTCATCACTATGTGTTGTAACCCTGTGTCATCACTATGTGTTGTAACCCTGTGTCATCACTATGTGTTGTAACCCTGTGTCGTCACAATGTGTTGTAACCCTGTGTCGTCACAATGTGTTGTAACCCTGTGTCGTCACAATGTGTTGTAACCCTGTGTCGTCACAATGTGTTGTAACCCTGTGTCGTCACAATGTGTTGCAACCCTGTGTCATCACTATGTGTTGTAACCCTGTGTCATCACTATGTGTTGTAACCCTGTGTCATCACTATGTGTTGTAACCCTGTGTCATCACTATGTGTTGTAACCCTGTGTCATCACTATGTGTTGTAACCCTGTGTCATCACTATGTGTTGTAACCCTGTGTCATCACTATGTGTTGTAACCCTGTGTCATTACTATGTGTTGTAACCCTGTGTGGGCATGATCGAGTATGAATGTGTAAGGCAAACATCTATGATGCACTCTCCCCTCTATGTGACTGTGAGAGTGCTGGTTCAACATCTATGGCATGCCAAAAAGTGATTTCGCAAATAATGAGATCTTTTACATATATTAACTGAGTCATCCCAAGGATTTATTTTTTGCAGATGCTCAAATCAAATTTGATGACATAAATTCTGAGAAGACGTACAGCCCAATTGGTGCCTACAGCCAGAGCAAGCTTGCCAATATGCTGTTCACCTTGGAACTCAGCAAAAGACTGAAAGGTGGGTCACACAGAGGCATAGATCACTCTCTGAGATCTTCTGTGACAACATAAAAGGTGAATGTGTGGTTTTATGCAGTGACTTATCACTCATGTCTGGGTCTCAGAATACTTAATCCTTTAACCCCTGATCACTGGGCTTCTCAATCAATCCTTTGCTGACATCACATGACAGTGACGGCAAAGATGCACAGTCAGGTGACAGCCCTTACCAGGGTTGCTTGCATGGTAGTGTGCCATTGCTGCCCTCACAGATACCTGGTTTTACTCCTGGATGGGGAGAGGCAATGAGAGTTAAACACCTTGCTCCAGAATGGAACTCCTAGATCTGCACAGCTTTGAACACCATACCCATTTGCCTCTAGCCACTGTAGGTCAAAGGTACTAACCGCTTGACTACAGACAGAAATAGAAAGTCCTAATGTTTGATCTTTAAATCAGAAAAAAAAGAGAACTACCTCTATCTCCTGTGAGGTTCACAACCTTCTTTGTATACAGTAGTCCCTGTGACGAGCGGACACGCTTGGGAGAGTCCAAAGGTGTCCCTACATGACAGGTGTCCCCTCGTCAGAGGGATCCAATGATCATGATAGCAC
>JAWQFJ010000815.1:90662-113162 GCA_034096865.1 Theodoxus fluviatilis | reverse complement strand
GTGGAGCCTGGCTTGGAGAAATTCTCTGGAGGATATTTCAGGTCCATTTTTGGTGCATTATTTCTTGTGTCTTTGAAGTTCCTCTTTCTATTGATGAAGGAAGGGACACATAGGAAGCTGAAGAAAGAGACTCACAGTGTGTGTGTGTGTGTGTGTGTGTGTGTGTGTGTGTGTGTGTGTGTGTGTGTGTGTGTGTGTGTGTGTGAGAGAGAGAGAGAGAGAGAGAGAGACTTCATGCTTTCATACTTCAATACTTCAGACTTTATTTGTTTAGGCCAGCGACCCATTACAAGGGGGTATACAAATATGGCTAGCCACAGCTTCAAGCTGAGCACAATTTTGTATTAAACAAAAGCAAATTCAGCCCAATACAAACGATTTACATCCCTAGAAGTTTTCAATGGTAAGAATTATTGGGGTATGAGGCACATCTTGATGGCGTCTGATGGACATAGTCAGTTGGACACAGAACTAAGAAGAGGGAACTGTGGTTCTTAATCAAAACATCAAAATTTGCTGAACATAAATGTGTGGGAAAAGTAATGACTGCTTAGTATTGTGGCATCCACCCACCATTTGACAAGACTTGGTAGCTGGAACTACTCATGTTAAGTTAATAACTCCAAGGAAGGAGGGAGGGAGAGAGAGAGATAGATAGATAGATAGATAGAGAGAGAGAGAGAGAGAGAGAGAGAGAGAGAGAGAGAGAGAGAGAGAGAGAGAGAGTATTGGAAGTGTGCAATGCCAAAGAATTAATCAGATATATTTAACATGTTTCCAATGAATGTTACTCATTTATTACTAGTTATCTCTGTGAAGGCATTGAAAAAGTTAAAGCTCTTGAGATATTTTGTAAATTGACATTACAGTTTTTTAACAGTAGCAGGAGGTTTTAACTTCTTTCTTTTTTCAGAATGAGACTAGACACCATTAGATATCAAATCATTAATAAAATTTGTATGACTGATAGATATGATGAATGATGTGTTTTACATAAATTATATCACAATGCAACCATTTATCTAACTTTTACTCTGCTCATTTTTTAATTAAATATTTTTAAATGTCATCTATTCAAAATTGAATTTATGACATGACTACTTTTTGATAAAATGATGTTTTAATTATGATAATGACAACAATGATGACAATGACAATGATGGTGATGACGAGAAAAAAGATGACAATGACTGTGTCAGACATGACAATCACTATGACAGCAATGACAATGATATCAACTTGTGATGAAAAATCATTTGAGCACTGGTCAGTGAAAGTCATTCTTGTAGAAATCCCACCCCCCCTTGTCCTAACCCAAGGCACTCATTCAGTAGGCTCTCTCTCAGAAATGGTGCCACTTGCTGTGTGTTGACAGTGACTGCAGGCAAACTGGTGTGGTGCCGAAGGCCAAGAACGAGGACGATGCCCAGCGACTCTGGGACCTGAGCCAAGCCATGGTGGAGCAGGCCCTGGGCCCCCTGTTCCTGTAGTCCTGTCACCATGCACTGGGTGTCTGTACTGATGATGATGACAATGATGACTATAGACTTGTTCAGGAGGCTCAGCACTGCAAAGCACTCCATGCGTTTCACTCTTGAATGGCAATTTTGGGGCGTGCTTCACTCAGCACTGTGCAGCACAGAATAGCGTGCATCTGAGGTGATTCACAGGATTTTCAAAATGGAGTCTTCAATCCCGCACTGGCCGTCGATGCATAAAATAACCCTCTGAAACATTTTGAGACTGGAACTGGCTGTATTTGCCCCAAGCGCTCTGTATGCGCGAGTAATGGCAGGTAAGGATGACACAGTAGTGGATTTTATTCATGGCGAATACATTTAAACGTGCATAAAGGATATCTGTGGCAAAGAAAACACTTTCTTTAGCTTTTGTCTAGCAATACAACATGTGGCGCAGAAGATTTACCTCCCTTTAACAAGTGATGCACTTCACTAAATTTTTAGGTGTTCACAAGAAGCAGAGTGCTCATTTGCCAACATGAAGCGCTCATGCAGCGCTTCATACTCCTGAACAAGCCTTTATGATGACAATGACAATAACAAATGATGACAATGATGGTATCATGATGTCAACTGACAAGACAACTGACAATCAAAGTGCTGATGACAATGATGGAAATAGTAATGATGAGAAGGATGATGATGATGATGATGATGATGATGATGATGATGATGATGATGATGATGATGATGATGATGATGAAGACAATAACAGCAGGGTCAAATAGGTTCATCATACACTTAGGGTATCTTGGTGACTGATGCTTGCTGTGGGGAAAGGGCAATAGTGATCAGGCCATCAAGGATTAAAAAAAAATCAAAATGGTGGTGGTGCTTGCAGGGAGGAAGGAGTGTTGATGACTTTGCATTTTGCTTTGGAACAAATTAAAACCCATTATTTTTCTTATGCCTGATGTCTTGCATCATTCCCATGACCAAACATGCCAATGCCAAGTGTTAAAGTGGGTTTGTTTGTTTGTTTGTTTGTATAATGTCTGTCAAGGGGTGACTAAAATGGGATTTAATTACATGACATTTTTCTGATCAGGTAAGAAAGCCATAACATTTTTCCAAGTCATGCAGGGCTGTCAAAGTTGGTCAAATTGCTTACAATGAAATTATTTTTGTCACTTTTCAGGAAAAAGGGGCAGAGCTGGTGAGGCTATCAGTTCCTATTTTAAATTACCAAAGCAGGGTGAGGTAGTCGGAGAGATGTGCGAGGATTAGAGTAACTGATTCTGGAGCATTACTTGGGGGGGGGGGGTGTGTGAGATGAAATGTGGATTGTGAAAAAAATTATGTATTTGATTCAGCTGTGATAGTACACAACATTATTTTTTCTTCAAGTAAGGTGACAAAAATCTTATGGCAAATCACTTGAACGGGCAAGCATTTGGAGGATAGTGGTCACCACTGACCCTGAAGAAGCTTGCCCATTCACTCGATTTACTGTCAGAATGTTGTCGCCCTACTTCAAGTAAAAGCTGTGATACAATGCTGGTGCCCCATCCTCATTTTGATGTTTTCTTGACTGCGGTGTATGTACCATTCCATGGACTTCATCGTGTTAACATCAGTGCCTTACAATATGAAGTCATTAGAAATGGATGCTGTAGGAGGGTGGATGACCATCATGCATCAGTGTCTTTTTGAATTTCGTATTTGTGCCATTTCCCTAACAGCCATCTTACAAGCATTTTTCTGTTTGCATGTGAATTTGTTTTACATTATCAATAAACAATTGTAACAATACTGGGAATTGTCTTATATATAAGGACAAAGCATACTTCTTTCATATCCATATTAGAGAATTGTTTTAGAGCGATTCCAGAATGTCTTTTGAATGAGTTTATGCTTACAGAACGTATATATTATGATTTGTTGAGCCTCATTCACTGCCTAAAATGGACTCTCCTAATATTTTACAGAAATTTCTTAAGTAACTGGAGGGAAAGCTTTCTTCTCAAGTACTCTGACATGCATGCAGGCATGCAAGCAGACAAGTACGATGAGAGACAGAGAGCACTTAGCACCACATAGTGGGAACGAAGAGAGAGAGACTGCTTTGGTGATCTCTGGTTGAACCTGGGGCTAAGGGAAGGAAATGCAATAGGTATTAGTGCTAGATCTAGTGACAATGGGGAAAAGGAAGGCTGCAGAATTTGTTAGATTGGAATAGTAGTGGCGGTGAAGTGCGCCCTACTGTATTGTGATGGCTGTATCGGTGAACTGTTCTTGAGTTTAAAAGAATATAAAGTTTGTCTAAAGGCACTTCATTGCAGGCCATCAATTTCAAACTCTGACTGATGTTGAAGTAGGTTATTCTCCAGCAAAACAGCCACATCTACTCTCATCAGAGACAGAGTCGGACAATGACATCCCAAATCTTGGGTGTTCCCAACCCAGAACCTCCATGTACACCTCTTGAATCAAGCTCTTTGATGCCGTTGCTGTCAAGCCTCACCACCAGAAAACATTACCTGTGGCAGACTCATCACTGCCCTCATATGTCCGTCCCCTTGGTGACCCTTTGCAGTCCCCTTGGAGTCCTTTGCAGTCCCCTTGGTGCTCCTCTGCAGTCCCCTTGATGTCCCTTTGCTGTCCCCTTGGTGCTCCTCTGCAGTCCCCTTGATGTCCCTTTGCAGTCCCCTAGGCGTCCCTTTGCAGTCCCCTTGGTGCCCCTTTGCAGTCCCCTTGGTGCCCCTTTGCAGTCCCCTTGGTGCCCCTTTGCTGGCCCCTAGGCGTCCCTTTGCAGTCCCCTTGGTGCCCCTTTGCAGTCCCCTTGGTGCCCCTTTGCAGTCCCCTTGGTGCCCCTTTGCTGGCCCCTAGGCGTCCCTTTGCTGTCCCCTTGGTGCCCCTTTGCTGGCCCCTTGGTGCCCCTTTGCTGTCCCCTTGGTGCCCCTTTGCTGGCCCCTTGGTGCCCCTTTGCAGTCCCCTTGGTGCCCCTTTGCTGGCCCCTTGGTGCCCCTTTGCTGGCCCCTTGGTGCCCCTTTGCTGGCCCCTTGGTGCCCCTTTGCAGTCCCCTTGGTGCCCCTTTGCTGTCCCCTTGGTGCCCCTTTGCTGTCCCCTTGGTGCCCCTTTGCTGGCCCCTTGGTGCCCCTTTGCTGTCCCCTTGGTGCCCCTTTGCTGGCCCCTAGGCGTCCCTTTGCTGTCTCCTTGGTGCCCCTTTGCTGTCCCCTTGGTGCCCCTTTGCTGGCCCCTAGGCGTCCCTTTGCTGTCTCCTTGGTGCCCCTTTGCTGTCTCCTTGGTGCCCCTTTGCTGGCCCCTTGGTGCCCCTTTGCAGTCCCCTTGGTGCCCCTTTGCTGTCCCCTTGGTGCCCCTTTGCTGTCCCCTTGGTGCCCCTTTGCTGGCCCCTTGGTGCCCCTTTGCTGTCCCCTTGGTGCCCCTTTGCTGGCCCCTAGGCGTCCCTTTGCTGTCTCCTTGGTGCCCCTTTGCTGTCCCCTTGGTGCCCCTTTGCTGGCCCCTAGGCGTCCCTTTGCTGTCTCCTTGGTGCCCCTTTGCTGTCTCCTTGGTGCCCCTTTGCTGGCCCCTTGGTGCCCCTTTGCTGGCCCCTTGGTGCCCCTTTGCTGGCCCCTTGGTGCCCCTTTGCTGGCCCCTAGGCGTCCCTTTGCAGTCCCCTTGGTGCCCCTTTGCTGTCCCCTTGGTGCCCCTTTGCTGTCCCCTTGGTGCCCCTTTGCTGGCCCCTAGGCGTCCCTTTGCTGTCCCCTTGGTGCCCCTTTGCTGTCCCCTTGGTGCCCCTTTGCTGGCCCCTAGGCGTCCCTTTGCTGTCTCCTTGGTGCCCCTTTGCAGTCCCCTTGGTGCCCCTTTGCTGGCCCCTTGGTGCCCCTTTGCAGTCCCCTTGGTGCCCCTTTGCTGGCCCCTAGGCGTCCCTTTGCAGTCCCCTTGGTGCCCCTTTGCTGTCCCCTTGGTGCCCCTTTGCTGTCCCCTTGGTGCCCCTTTGCTGGCCCCTTGGTGCCCCTTTGCTGGCCCCTAGGCGTCCCTTTGCAGTCCCCTTGGTGCCCCTTTGCTGTCCCCTTGGTGCCCCTTTGCTGTCCCCTTGGTGCCCCTTTGCTGGCCCCTAGGCGTCCCTTTGCTGTCCCCTTGGTGCCCCTTTGCTGTCCCCTTGGTGCCCCTTTGCTGGCCCCTAGGCGTCCCTTTGCTGTCTCCTTGGTGCCCCTTTGCAGTCCCCTTGGTGCCCCTTTGCTGGCCCCTTGGTGCCCCTTTGCAGTCCCCTTGGTGCCCCTTTGCTGGCCCCTTGGTGCCCCTTTGCTGGCCCCTTGGTGCCCCTTTGCAGTCCCCTTGGTGCCCCTTTGCTGGCCCCTAGGCGTCCCTTTGCTGGCCCCTTGGTGCCCCTTTGCTGGCCCCTTGGTGCCCCTTTGCTGGCCCCTTGGTGCCCCTTTGCTGTCCCCTTGGTGCCCCTTTGCTGGCCCCTAGGCGTCCCTTTGCTGTCTCCTTGGTGCCCCTTTGCTGTCCCCTTGGTGCCCCTTTGCTGGCCCCTAGGCGTCCCTTTGCTGTCTCCTTGGTGCCCCTTTGCTGTCCCCTTGGTGCCCCTTTGCTGTCCCCTTGGTGCCCCTTTGCTGTCCCCTTGGTGCCCCTTTGCTGGCCCCTAGGCGTCCCTTTGCTGTCTCCTTGGTGCCCCTTTGCTGTCTCCTTGGTGCCCCTTTGCTGGCCCCTTGGTGCCCCTTTGCTGGCCCCTTGGTGCCCCTTTGCTGGCCCCTTGGTGCCCCTTTGCTGGCCCCTAGGCGTCCCTTTGCAGTCCCCTTGGTGCCCCTTTGCTGTCCCCTTGGTGCCCCTTTGCTGTCCCCTTGGTGCCCCTTTGCTGGCCCCTAGGCGTCCCTTTGCTGTCCCCTTGGTGCCCCTTTGCTGTCCCCTTGGTGCCCCTTTGCTGGCCCCTAGGCGTCCCTTTGCTGTCCCCTTGGTGCCCCTTTGCTGGCCCCTTGGTGCCCCTTTGCTGTCCCCTTGGTGCCCCTTTGCTGGCCCCTAGGCGTCCCTTTGCTGTCTCCTTGGTGCCCCTTTGCAGTCCCCTTGGTGCCCTTTGCTGGCCCCTTGGTGCCCCTTTGCAGTCCCCTTGGTGCCCCTTTGCTGGCCCCTAGGCGTCCCTTTGCAGTCCCCTTGGTGCCCCTTTGCTGTCCCCTTGGTGCCCCTTTGCTGTCCCCTTGGTGCCCCTTTGCTGCGCCCTTGGTGCCCTTTGCTGGCCCCTAGGCGTCCTTTGCAGTCCCCTTGGTGCCCCTTTGCTGTCCCCTTGGTGCCCCTTTGCTGTCCCCTTGGTGCCCCTTTGCTGGCCCCTAGGCGTCCCTTTGCTGTCCCCTTGGTGCCCCTTTGCTGTCCCCTTGGTGCCCCTTTGCTGGCCCCTAGGCGTCCCTTTGCTGTCTCCTTGGTGCCCCTTTGCAGTCCCCTTGGTGCCCCTTTGCTGGCCCCTTGGTGCCCCTTTGCAGTCCCCTTGGTGCCCCTTTGCAGTCCCCTTGGTGCCCCTTTGCTGGCCCCTTGGTGCCCCTTTGCAGTCCCCTTGGTGCCCCTTTGCTGGCCCCTAGGCGTCCCTTTGCTGGCCCCTTGGTGCCCCTTTGCTGTCCCCTTGGTGCCCCTTTGCTGGCCCCTAGGTGCCCCTTTGCTGGCCCCTTGGTGCCCCTTTGCTGGCCCCTAGGTGCCCCTTTGCTGGCCCCTTGGTGCCCCTTTGCTGGCCCCTAGGTGCCCCTTTGCTGTCCCCTTGGTGCCCCTTTGCTGGCCCCTTGGTGCCCCTTTGCAGTCCCCTTGGTGCCCCTTTGCTGGCCCCTAGGCGTCCCTTTGCTGGCCCCTTGGTGCCCCTTTGCTGGCCCCTTGGTGCCCCTTTGCTGGCCCCTAGGCGTCCCTTTGCTGGCCCCTTGGTGCCCCTTTGCTGGCCCCTAGGCGTCCCTTTGCTGTCCCCTTGGTGCCCCTTTGCTGTCTCCTTGGTGCCCCTTTGCAGTCCCCTTGGTGCCCCTTTGCTGGCCCCTTGGTGCCCCTTTGCTGGCCCCTTGGTGCCCCTTTGCAGTCCCCTTGGTGCCCCTTTGCTGTCTCCTTGGTGCCCCTTTGCAGTCCCCTTGGTGCCCCTTTGCAGTCCCCTTGGTGCCCCTTTGCTGGCCCCTTGGTGCCCCTTTGCAGTCCCCTTGGTGCCCCTTTGCTGGCCCCTTGGTGCCCCTTTGCTGGCCCCTAGGCGTCCCTTTGCAGTCCCCTTGGTGCCCCTTTGCTGTCCCCTTGGTGCCCCTTTGCTGGCCCCTAGGCGTCCCTTTGCAGTCTCCTTGGTGCCCCTTTGCTGTCTCCTTGGTGCCCCTTTGCAGTCCCCTTGGTGCCCCTTTGCTGGCCCCTTGGTGCCCCTTTGCAGTCCCCTTGGTGCCCCTTTGCTGGCCCCTAGGTGCCCCTTTGCTGGCCCCTAGGCGTCCCTTTGCTGTCCCCTTGGTGCCCCTTTGCTGTCCCCTTGGTGCCCCTTTGCTGGCCCCTTGGTGCCCCTTTGCTGGCCCCTAGGCGTCCCTTTGCTGTCCCCTTGGTGCCCCTTTGCTGTCCCCTTGGTGCCCCTTTGCTGGCCCCTAGGCGTCCCTTTGCAGTCCCCTTGGTGCCCCTTTGCTGGCCCCTTGGTGCCCCTTTGCTGGCCCCTAGGCGTCCCTTTGCTGTCCCCTTGGTGCCCCTTTGCTGTCCCCTTGGTGCCCCTTTGCTGGCCCCTAGGCGTCCCTTTGCTGTCCCCTTGGTGCCCCTTTGCTGGCCCCTTGGTGCCCCTTTGCTGTCCCCTTGGTGCCCCTTTGCAGTCCCCTTGGTGCCCCTTTGCTGGCCCCTTGGTGCTTCTCTGCAGTCCCCTTGGTGCCCCTTTGCTGTCCCCTTGGTGCCCCTTTGCTGTCCCCTTGGTGCCCCTTTGCTGGCCCCTAGGCGTCCCTTTGCAGTCCCCTTGGTGCCCCTTTGCAGTCCCCTTGGTGCCCCTTTGCTGTCCCCTTGGTGCCCCTTTGCAGTCTCCTTGGTGCCCCTTTGCAGTCCCCTTGGTGCCCCTTTGCTGGCCCCTTGGTGCCCCTTTGCTGGCCCCTAGGTGCCCCTTTGCTGGCCCCTTGGTGCCCCTTTGCAGTCCCCTTGGTGCCCCTTTGCTGTCCCCTTGGTGCCCCTTTGCAGTCCCCTTGGTGCCCCTTTGCTGGCCCCTAGGCGTCCCTTTGCTGTCCCCTTGGTGCCCCTTTGCTGGCCCCTTGGTGCCCCTTTGCAGTCCCCTTGGTGCCCCTTTGCTGGCCCCTAGGCGTCCCTTTGCTGTCCCCTTGGTGCCCCTTTGCTGGCCCCTAGGCGTCCCTTTGCTGTCCCCTTGGTGCCCCTTTGCTGTCCCCTAGGCGTCCCTTTGCTGTCCCCTTGGTGCCCCTTTGCTGGCCCCTAGGCGTCCCTTTGCTGTCCCCTTGGTGCCCCTTTGCTGTCCCCTTGGTGCCCCTTTGCTGGCCCCTTGGTGCCCCTTTGCAGTCCCCTTGGTGCCCCTTTGCTGGCCCCTAGGCGTCCCTTTGCAGTCTCCTTGGTGCCCCTTTGCTGTCCCCTTGGTGCCCCTTTGCTGGCCCCTAGGCGTCCCTTTGCAGTCTCCTTGGTGCCCCTTTGCTGGCCCCTTGGTGCCCCTTTGCTGGCCCCTTGGTGCCCCTTTGCAGTCCCCTTGGTGCCCCTTTGCTGGCCCCTAGGCGTCCCTTTGCTGGCCCCTTGGTGCCCCTTTGCAGTCCCCTTGGTGCCCCTTTGCTGGCCCCTAGGCGTCCCTTTGCTGGCCCCTTGGTGCCCCTTTGCTGTCCCCTTGGTGCCCCTTTGCTGTCCCCTTGGTGCCCCTTTGCAGTCCCCTTGGTGCCCCTTTGCAGTCTCCTTGGTGCCCCTTTGCAGTCCCCTTGGTGCCCCTTTGCTGTCCCCTTGGTGCCCCTTTGCTGTCCCCTTGGTGCCCCTTTGCAGTCTCCTTGGTGCCCCTTTGCAGTCCCCTTGGTGCCCCTTTGCAGTCCCCTTGGTGCCCCTTTGCTGTCCCCTTGGTGCCCCTTTGCTGGCCCCTTGGTGCCCCTTTGCTGGCCCCTTGGTGCCCCTTTGCTGTCCCCTTGGTGCCCCTTTGCTGTCCCCTTGGTGCCCTTTGCTGGCCCCTTGGTGCCCCTTTGCTGTCCCCTTGGTGCCCCTTTGCTGGCCCCTTGGTGCCCCTTTGCTGGCCCCTTGGTGCCCCTTTGCTGGCCCCTTGGTGCCCCTTTGCTGTCCCCTTGGTGCCCCTTTGCTGGCCCCTTGGTGCCCCTTTGCTGGCCCCTTGGTGCCCCTTTGCTGGCCCCTTGGTGCCCCTTTGCTGTCCCCTTGGTGCCCCTTTGCAGTCCCCTTGGTGCCCCTTTGCTGGCCCCTTGGTGCCCCTTTGCTGGCCCCTTGGTGCCCCTTTGCAGTCCCCTTGGTGCCCCTTTGCTGGCCCCTTGGTGCCCCTTTGCTGGCCCCTTGGTGCCCCTTTGCAGTCCCCTTGGTGCCCCTTTGCTGGCCCCTAGGCGTCCCTTTGCAGTCTCCTTGGTGCCCCTTTGCTGGCCCCTTGGTGCCCCTTTGCAGTCTCCTTGGTGCCCCTTTGCTGGCCCCTTGGTGCCCCTTTGCAGTCTCCTTGGTGCCCCTTTGCTGTCCCCTTGGTGCCCCTTTGCTGGCCCCTTGGTGCCCCTTTGCTGTCCCCTTGGTGCCCCTTTGCTGTCCCCTTGGTGCCCCTTTGCTGGCCCCTAGGCGTCCCTTTGCAGTCCCCTTGGTGCCCCTTTGCTGGCCCCTTGGTGCCCCTTTGCAGTCTCCTTGGTGCCCCTTTGCTGTCCCCTTGGTGCCCCTTTGCTGGCCCCTTGGTGCCCCTTTGCTGTCCCCTTGGTGCCCCTTTGCTGGCCCCTTGGTGCCCCTTTGCTGTCCCCTTGGTGCCCCTTTGCTGGCCCCTAGGCGTCCCTTTGCTGTCTCCTTGGTGCCCCTTTGCTGTCCCCTTGGTGCCCCTTTGCTGGCCCCTTGGTGCCCCTTTGCAGTCCCCTTGGTGCCCCTTTGCTGTCCCCTTGGTGCCCCTTTGCTGGCCCCTTGGTGCCCCTTTGCTGGCCCCTAGGCGTCCCTTTGCTGTCTCCTTGGTGCCCCTTTGCTGTCCCCTTGGTGCCCCTTTGCTGGCCCCTTGGTGCCCCTTTGCAGTCCCCTTGGTGCCCCTTTGCTGGCCCCTAGGCGTCCCTTTGCAGTCCCCTTGGTGCCCCTTTGCTGTCCCCTTGGTGCTTCTCTGCAGTCCCCTTGGTGCCCCTTTGCTGGCCCCTTGGTGCCCCTTTGCTGTCCCCTTTGCAGTCTCCTTGGTGCCCCTTTGCTGGCCCCTTGGTGCCCCTTTGCTGGCCCCTTGGTGCTCCTCTGCAGCCCCTTGGTGCTTCTCTGCAGTCCCCTTGGTGCCCCTTTGCTGTCCCCTTGGCAGTCTCCTTGGCGCCCCTTTGCAGTCCCCTTTGCAGTCCTCTTGGTGCCCCTTTGCAGTCCTCTTGGTGCCCCTTTGCAGTCCCCTAGGCGTCCCTTTGCAGTCCCCTTGGTGCCCCTTTGCTGGCCCCTTGGTGCCCCTTTGCAGTCCTCTTGGTGCTTCTCTGCAGTCCCCTTGGTGCCCCTTTGCTGGCCCCTTGGTGCCCCTTTGCTGGCCCCTTGGTGCCCCTCTGCAGTCTCCTTGGTGCCCCTTTGCAGTCTCCTTGGTGCTTCTCTGCAGTCCCCTTGGTGCCCCTTTGCTGGCCCCTTGGTGCTTCTCTGCAGTCCCCTTGGTGCCCCTTTGCTGTCCCCTTGGTGCCCCTTTGCTGGCCCCTTGGTGCCCCTCTGCAGTCCCCTTGGTGCCCCTTTGCAGTCTCCTTGGTGCTTCTCTGCAGTCCCCTTGGTGCCCCTTTGCAGTCTCCTTGGTGCTTCTCTGCAGTCCCCTTGGTGCCCCTTTGCAGTCTCCTTGGTGCTTCTCTGCAGTCCCCTTGGTGCCCCTTTGCAGTCCTCTTGGTGCCCCTTTGCTGGCCCCTAGGCGTCCCTTTGCTGTCCCCTTGGTGCCCCTTTGCTGTCCCCTTGGTGCCCCTTTGCTGGCCCCTTGGTGCCCCTTTGCAGTCCCCTTGGTGCCCCTTTGCAGTCCTCTTGGTGCCCCTTTGCTGGCCCCTTGGTGCCCCTTTGCAGTCCCCTTGGTGCCCCTTTGCAGTCCTCTTGGTGCCCCTTTGCAGTCCTCTTGGTGCCCCTTTGCTGGCCCCTAGGCGTCCCTTTGCAGTCCTCTTGGTGCCCCTTTGCAGTCCCCTTGGTGCCCCTTTGCAGTCCTCTTGGTGCCCCTTTGCTGGCCCCTAGGCGTCCCTTTGCTGTCCCCTTGGTGCCCCTTTGCTGTCCCCTTGGTGCCCCTTTGCTGGCCCCTTGGTGCCCCTTTGCAGTCCCCTTGGTGCCCCTTTGCAGTCCTCTTGGTGCCCCTTTGCTGGCCCCTTGGTGCCCCTTTGCAGTCCCCTTGGTGCCCCTTTGCAGTCCTCTTGGTGCCCCTTTGCAGTCCTCTTGGTGCCCCTTTGCAGTCCCCTTGGTGCCCCTTTGCAGTCCTCTTGGTGCCCCTTTGCTGTCTCCTTGGTGCCCCTTTGCTGGCCCCTTGGTGCCCCTTTGCTGGCCCCTTGGTGCCCCTTTGCTGTCTCCTTGGTGCCCCTTTGCTGTCCCCTTGGTGCCCCTTTGCTGGCCCCTTGGTGCCCCTTTGCTGTCCCCTTGGTGCCCCTTTGCTGGCCCCTAGGCGTCCCTTTGCTGTCTCCTTGGTGCCCCTTTGCAGTCCCCTTGGTGCCCCTTTGCTGGCCCCTAGGCGTCCCTTTGCTGTCTCCTTGGTGCCCCTTTGCTGTCCCCTTGGTGCCCCTTTGCTGGCCCCTTGGTGCCCCTTTGCTGTCCCCTTGGTGCCCCTTTGCTGTCCCCTAGGCGTCCCTTTGCTGTCTCCTTGGTGCCCCTTTGCAGTCCCCTTGGTGCCCCTTTGCAGTCCCCTTGGTGCCCCTTTGCTGGCCCCTTGGTGCCCCTTTGCAGTCCCCTTGGTGCCCCTTTGCTGGCCCCTAGGCGTCCCTTTGCTGTCCCCTTGGTGCCCCTTTGCTGGCCCCTAGGCGTCCCTTTGCTGTCTCCTTGGTGCCCCTTTGCAGTCCCCTTGGTGCCCCTTTGCTGGCCCCTAGGCGTCCCTTTGCTGTCTCCTTGGTGCCCCTTTGCAGTCCCCTTGGTGCCCCTTTGCTGTCTCCTTGGTGCCCCTTTGCTGGCCCCTTGGTGCCCCTTTGCAGTCCCCTTGGTGCCCCTTTGCTGGCCCCTAGGCGTCCCTTTGCAGTCCTCTTGGTGCCCCTTTGCAGTCCTCTTGGTGCCCCTTTGCAGTCTCCTTGGTGCCCCTTTGCAGTCTCCTTGGTGCCCCTTTGCAGTCCCCTTGGTGCCCCTTTGCAGTCCCCTTGGTGCCCCTTTGCTGGCCCCTTGGTGCCCCTTTGCAGTCCCCTTGGTGCCCCTTTGCTGGCCCCTTGGTGCCCCTTTGCAGTCCCCTTGGTGCCCCTTTGCAGTCCCCTTGGTGCCCCTTTGCTGGCCCCTAGGCGTCCCTTTGCTGTCTCCTTGGTGCCCCTTTGCAGTCCCCTTGGTGCCCCTTTGCTGGCCCCTTGGTGCCCCTTTGCAGTCCCCTTGGTGCCCCTTTGCTGGCCCCTAGGCGTCCCTTTGCAGTCCCCTTGGTGCCCCTTTGCTGTCCCCTTGGTGCTTCTCTGCAGTCCCCTTGGTGCCCCTTTGCTGGCCCCTTGGTGCCCCTTTGCTGTCCCCTTTGCAGTCTCCTTGGTGCCCCTTTGCTGGCCCCTTGGTGCCCCTTTGCTGTCCCCTTGGCGTCCCTTTGCTGGCCCCTTGGCGTCCCTTTGCTGGCCCCTTGGTGCTCCTCTGCAGCCCCCTTGGTGCCCCTTTGCTGTCCCCTTTGCAGTCTCCTTGGTGCCCCTTTGCTGTCCCCTTGGTGCCCCTTTGCTGGCCCCTTGGCGTCCCTTTGCAGTCCCCTTGGTGCCCCTTTGCAGTCCCCTTGGTGCCCCTTTGCTGGCCCCTTGGTGCCCCTTTGCTGGCCCCTTGGTGCTCCTCTGCTGTCCCCTTGGTGCCCCTTTGCTGTCCCCTTGGCGTCCCTTTGCTGGCCCCTTGGCGTCCCTTTGCTGGCCCCTTGGTGCTCCTCTGCAGCCCCTTGGTGCTTCTCTGCAGTCCCCTTGGTGCCCCTTTGCTGTCCCCTTGGCAGTCTCCTTGGCGCCCCTTTGCAGTCCCCTTTGCAGTCCTCTTGGTGCCCCTTTGCAGTCCCCTAGGCGTCCCTTTGCAGTCCCCTTGGTGCCCCTTTGCTGGCCCCTTGGTGCCCCTTTGCAGTCCTCTTGGTGCTTCTCTGCAGTCCCCTTGGTGCCCCTTTGCTGGCCCCTTGGTGCCCCTTTGCTGTCCCCTTTGCAGTCCTCTTGGTGCCCCTTTGCTGGCCCCTTGGTGCCCCTTTGCTGGCCCCTTGGTGCCCCTTTGCAGTCTCCTTGGTGCCCCTTTGCAGTCTCCTTGGTGCTTCTCTGCAGTCCCCTTGGTGCCCCTTTGCTGGCCCCTTGGTGCTTCTCTGCAGTCCCCTTGGTGCCCCTTTGCTGTCCCCTTGGTGCCCCTTTGCAGTCTCCTTGGTGCTTCTCTGCAGTCCCCTTGGTGCCCCTTTGCAGTCTCCTTGGTGCTTCTCTGCAGTCCCCTTGGTGCCCCTTTGCAGTCTCCTTGGTGCTTCTCTGCAGTCCCCTTTGCAGTCTCCTTGGTGCCCCTCTGCAGTCCCCTTGGTGCCCCTTTGCAGTCTCCTTGGCGCCCCTTTGCAGTCCCCTTTGCAGTCCTCTTGGTGCCCCTTTGCAGTCCTCTTGGTGCCCCTTTGCAGTCCCCTAGGCGTCCCTTTGCTGGCCCCTTGGTGCCCCTTTGCTGGCCCCTTGGTGCCCCTTTGCTGTCCCCTTTGCAGTCCTCTTGGTGCCCCTTTGCAGTCCTCTTGGTGCCCCTTTGCAGTCCCCTAGGCGTCCCTTTGCAGTCCCCTTGGTGCCCCTTGGCAGTCTCCTTGGCGCCCCTTTGCAGTCCCCTTTGCAGTCCTCTTGGTGCCCCTTTGCAGTCCTCTTGGTGCCCCTTTGCAGTCCCCTAGGCGTCCCTTTGCAGTCCCCTTGGTGCCCCTTTGCAGTCTCCTTGGTGCCCCTTTGCAGTCTCCTTGGTGCTTCTCTGCAGTCCCCTTGGTGCCCCTTTGCTGGCCCCTTGGTGCCCCTCTGCAGTCCCCTTGGTGTCCCTTTGCAGTCTCCTTGGTGCCCCTTTGCAGTCTCCTTGGTGCTTCTCTGCAGTCCCCTTGGTGCCCCTTTGCAGTCTCCTTGGTGCTTCTCTGCAGTCCCCTTGGTGCCCCTTTGCTGGCCCCTTGGTGCCCCTTTGCTGTCCCCTTGGCAGTCTCCTTGGCGCCCCTTTGCAGTCCCCTTTGCTGTCCCCTTGGCAGTCTCCTTGGCGCCCCTTTGCAGTCCCCTTTGCAGTCCTCTTGGTGCCCCTTTGCAGTCCTCTTGGTGCCCCTTTGCAGTCCCCTAGGCGTCCCTTTGCAGTCCCCTTGGTGCCCCTTTGCTGGCCCCTTGGTGCCCCTTTGCTGTCCCCTTGGTGCCCCTTTGCAGTCCCCTTTGCAGTCCCCTTGGTGCTTCTCTGCAGTCCCCTTGGTGCCCCTTTGCTGGCCCCTAGGCGTCCCTTTGCAGTCCCCTTGGCAGTCCTCTTGGTGCTCATTTCCAGTCTCCTTGGCGCCCCTTTGCAGTCCCCTTGGTGCTCCTCTGCAGCCCCTTGGTGCTTCTCTGCAGTCCCCTTGGTGCCCCTTTGCAGTCCCCTAGGCGTCCCTTTGCAGTCCCCTTGGTGTCCCTTTGCAGTCCCCTTGGCAGTCTCCTTGGCGCCCCTTTGCAGTCCCCTTGGCAGTCCCCTTGGTGCCCCTCTGCAGTCCTCTTGGTGCCCCTTTGCAGTCCTCTTGGTGCTCCTCTGCAGTCCCCTTGGTGCCCCTTTGCAGTCCCCTTGGCGCCCCTTTGCTGTCCCCTTGGCAGTCTCCTTGGCGCCCCTTTGCAGTCCCCTTGGCAGTCCCCTTGGTGCCCCTTTGCAGTCCTCTTGGTGCCCATTTGCAGTCCCCTTGGCAGTCCTCTTGGTGCTCCTCTGCAGTCCCCTTGGTGCCCCTTTGCAGTCCCCTTGGCAGTCTCCTTGGCGCCCCTTTGCAGTCCCCTTGGCAGTCCCCTTGGTGCCCCTTTGCAGTCCTCTTGGTGCCCCTTTGCAGTCCTCTTGGTGCCCCTTTGCAGTCCTCTTGGTGCTCCTCTGCAGTCCCCTTGGTGCCCCTTTGCAGTCCCCTTGGTGCCCCTTTGCAGTCCTCTTGGTGCCCCTTTGCAGTCCTCTTGGTGCCCCTTTGCAGTCTCCTTGACGTCCATTTGCAGTCCCCTTGGTGCCCCTTTGAAGGCTCCTTGGCGCCCCTCTGCATTCCCCTAGGCGTCCCTCTGCAGTCCCCAAGGCGTCCCTTTTGCAGTCCCCTTGGTGCCCCTTTTGAAGGCTCCTTGGCGCCCCTCTGCAGTCCCCTAGGCGCCCCTCTGCAGTCCCCTAGGCGTCCCTCTGCAGTCCCCTAGGTGTCCCTCTGCAGTCCCCTAGGTGCCCCTTTGCAGTCCTCTTGGTGCGCCTTTGCTGTCCCCTTGGCGCCCCTCTGCAGTCCCCTAGGCGGCCCTCTGCAGTCCTCTTGGTACACCACTGCATGGCGCCAATAGCATGCCAGGGAAGGCAGGATGCAGTTGAACTTTCTCCTCGTCCCTCAGTGGCATGGAGCACATTCATCTCCCGATGTCCATTCCAATGCAAAAAGTGAGCATTCAAATCACTAATATTAGTCGAGGTCTGACAAATCCTATCGATATACGCAAAATATGCTTGTGTTGACACAGACAGAAAGAAAAAAATGGGTGGGTTTGTAAGAGTTTGTGAGAATAGCGTAGATAAGCACTCTTAAAATATATGATAATTATTGATCACTTTTTTCAGGTAGTAAGGGACAAGGCGAGAGGGATTGGCGGGTGTGTGGCAGCGATCGCTTCTGATGTGCGTAAAAAAAACCTGCAAGTTATGGTCTGTCTTTTGGAGCAGGTCTCTTTGTTGTCATCAGCTTCGGTGGATTGGGCACGTCAAATATTGTTGGAATTGCATTCCAATTGAGTCTCTTCTTTTCCGGCGTCGTGAACTGGTTTTCTTCAAAATGGTCAGAACACAGGCAGCAGACCTTGTACAAGTGCTGGGCTTTTTTACCCAGCAAGCTAGTCTGCGCGCCGACAATTGTTTAGCCATACTCGGCACCTTTCCTCATCTGCAGGGAAACGAAAAAAACGATTTTCCTCTGCAGCTTTCCCTGTTTCTGGCATTGCTGCAGTTCACGGCACAGCAAAAATCACCCCCTGCTTTTCGACGGTCGAGCGAAGTCGCAGACATGATGCGGCTTGGCGCACGTTCTTCCACTCGATCTCCCATACATGGGTGTTCTCTTTCCATTTATTCCTAATCTACATATCATTTATTACTTTGACAGGATAGCCCAACAATGCACAGCGACACTGTTTGTGGTGACAAGGCTCGTTACCTTTTTCGACCAGCGTACCCTTCTTATCTGATGTTTTCCAGCCAGAACGTCTCCATCCCATATTAACTTCTGACTGCTCTGTCGCCTTGTGTAAACATAGGACCGCACTGCCTGAGGCAGTGGTGACCCTAAGAGACACTGCTGTAATTGATTCGAATGGAATGGTACATACACAGCAGTCAAGAAAACATCAAAATGAGGATGGGGCACTAGCATTGTATCACAGCTTTTACTTGAAGTAGGGCGACAACATTCTGACGGTAAATCGAGTGAATGGGCAAGCTTCTTCAGGGTCAGTGGTGACCACTATCCTCCAAATGCTTGCCCGTTCAAGTGATTTGCCATAAGATTTTTGTCACCTTACTTGAAGAAAAAAATAATGTTGTGTACTATCACAGCTGAATCAAATACTTATTTTTTTCACAATCCGCAAGCGGCGAGAGCTGTAAATGTATCCCTTCCCTCCCTCTCAATGGAGACAGTGCTATCAGTGCAGACAGTAAAGACAGGCAGGCAGGCAGGGAGACACCGACCCTTCTTCCTTCGCTTCAGCGCTTTTCGCTCAGCAATACACACATCCTGAGAGAAAGAGAGAGAGAGAGAGAGAGAGAGAGAGAGAGAGAGAGAGAGAGAGAGAGAGAGAGAGAGAGAGACAGAGACAGAGAGACAGAGACAGAGAGATTGATTGATTCTTTATTTATCAAGGATGAAATTTTTGGCATTTCTGCCTATCTTACAAATTTTCCTTGCTCATAAAGAAATGAAAACATGGATAATTAAGACACAAAATACACAGTAGCTAATCTATGTACAACAATTGGTAAGATGAAGAATATGATCAACAATGACAAAGATTTTAGTAGATGCCTTTGACAACTGTCAGCTCAGTGAATCTTCAAGTTCAGTACGTGTCATATGTACAGGCGACAACAGTGAGATTGTCTGAATAGATTATCACGTATGGATGCTTTAAAAGACAGCATGGAAGTATTGTTCCTTAGATGCAATGGGAGTTTATTTTATTTATGTCGAGGCAGAGACGACGATCGGGTGAGGTGGGGTGTATTTTTCGTCGCCAACTTTCAGATGTATAGTTGTTGGCTTACAATTTGTAGATAGTGAGGCTCTTCGAAACAATGGCTTCAGCCTTTTCGAGTTATAGCGTCACTACAGCCATCCCAAATTGTTGACACATAATTAATGTGAGATAGGATATGAGCATGGAAGAAGATTTTGCAAGTTTGAACGTCAACAATATGTCTTAATTTGTAGAGAAGAAATAGATTAATTGATATTTTTTTACAAATATAATCAATGTGTGATTGCCATCCTAAATGGTCATCAATTATTACACCAAGAACTTTGTGCTCGACAATTTTTTCGATTCTCAAAGAATCAAGAACAAGAGGAAGAGATAAAGGATATGTTTGATGTTTTTGTCTCGTAGTTATCACCATATATTTCGTTTTGGAAGGAGTAATGACCATATGATTCGAAGAGCACCATGCAGGAACGTATTTCATCCAGGCTCCATTGAAGTGTTACTGCCACACATTCAGTCCTGACACCTGAGGTTGAAAGTGTTACATCATCAGCAAACATAACACATGTAACCTCTTTATCAGAGATATGTAATGGTAGGTCATTGATGAATAGGCAGAACAAAAGAGGACCTAAGACAGGACGTGTGACACATCCACTTGTAAATGGCCACAAAAAACATGTCCATTGAAATAGACATACTGCTGTCTGTCTTTTAAGAATGATTGAAAGAATTTCACCGTGCTACAACCATGATCTTTTAGTGTCCTGCTAATCTGAACATCTCTAATCGCCCTGCAAACATCGATGCTTACAAATATTTATAAATCCAATTGGATGCGTTTGAAGGTCTTACGTCGATTAAGAGAAAATCGTTCCTTGCTGGATTCGAAACGTAACATTTCCAGAAAAAGATTCAAAAGTGCCGAGAGAAAAATTAACCACTCGTTAAAATGAAACTAGTGATAGCAACGACGTTTTTTTCTCCTTGATGTCTTCGTGATCTTGTGCCTTGCGCAGTTTCACGGCGTGCGAAATTGGCGCCAGTGTTGAAGGATTGTGGGTATCGTCAAGGTAAATCAACATGGCTGACGCCGAGCGAGAGAAGCACTTAATTGGCTGCATGAACATATAACGGTGAGTCTTCATGTGAACGTCATCGTCGAGTCAGGTTCTCCTGGAACTCATCACTTCAGTATCGTTTCCTCAAATCACCCCAATACATCATCGTTAGTCGGTCTTTGCTGTCTCGAGAGAGCTTTAAACAGTTCCTTAATCACGCGCCGTTTTGTCAACACGGGCAAGTGTGTATGTGTGTGAGTGTCAGGCAGTGTGTGCTAAGTGAGGAAACGGAGAGGATAGAATAAGTGCGATTAAATTGTACTTACCTTTAGCCTTTAGCCTCCATCCAGACTAGAGACTTGCAGGAAACCCAATGCCGTGGACGTATTTGCCGACTAATTAATACAGTGTCCATGTTAATGATATCCATGTCCCCTAGCCGGTTTTCTTTCGAAACTTTGTTTACTTCATAGGATGGATTGTATCGACAGTGCAACTTATCTTTCTCATCATACAACTGAAACTGGCACACAGCAGTCGAATTCTCACAAAATTCTGTAAAGTTGCCTACTCGAACTAATTACAAATTAAAGTGACCTGTTGTCACCATGCAGTGGTCCGGGAATCTCGACAGATTCACGACGCCGTTATGCATGAGTTATAATTAACTTCACAAGATGGAGTGATTCTCATGCAGACGGAGGAAGCTAATGTTGAAGTGTCTCACAATTCAATGTGAGCACGCGCCCATTTATGAACACAACACACGTCTGACGTATCCTGAGTCTATCTATCTCTATGTTCGCCTTTGACCCCTCCTGGGGCATAGGCCGCTAACAAGGATTCTTCAGCCCTCCCAGTCCTGAGCAATCTTTTCCAACTGTCCCCAAGAGTGGCCTGTTCTCTTGACATTGGCGTCCAGGTCTCGGTGCAAACTGTTTCGAGGTCGACCCCTAGCTCTTTCTCTTCCCTTGCGGGTTCCATGAAAGGGACTGTCTGGTGGTGTTTGAGATCGGTTTGCGTAATGTGTGGTATCCTGAGTAATATCACCCTAATCAACTGCATGGAACCCCTGGCCGCTGGACTGTCTGAACGTTCTGCAGTAGCTCAACAGGAATGGCGCCACCTCCACCAGAATGCCATGCCTGCCAGTGTAGATTGACTATGAGCCACATTCTTATGGAATGCCCCAGGCGCTTTGCCCTCCGAGGTCTTTTAAAATTAATATTTCTCTCTCATAAATTGTTTAAGTCTCCATCTTGTATACTAAGATTTTTTAAACATCCAATCTTTACAGAAAATTACACATTTATTATATTACTTAATATTTAAGATATAGTTGTATATTTCTGCCCACTGTGGTTTTTCTTACTTGTTTTTTTATTTACTGTAATCTTTTCTGGGGAAAAACGGCATGGCAAGTCTTTCAAGGTTGACAGGCCATTAAAGCCTCATCAAGTACCACTCCAGGCAGTCAAAGAGACAATAGGGGAGAATCAGAACTACCATGAAGTCATGAAGTTCCAATTATGAAGAACTTCACAGGTGTATAATTTCAGCCACTGAAATAGGGTGTATTGTCTGGTTCAAGGGATGTCAACCCTAAGGCTAATTTTTGTGTCATTATCCCTCTCCATCTTTATTCAGTGGAATGTGTTGGGTTACTTGCCGTGCAGGAGTCTATATGCAGTGCGCTAATGGTCGAGCTTTTCGGGTAACACTAAAAATAGCTGTTAGACATAGCTATGATTGTTGCTGAGGCACATGAAATGGTTTGGTAAGAGCAGTCTAATGAAGCAAACACAGAGGAGAGAGAGAGAGAGAGAGAGAGAGAGAGAGAGAGAGAGAGAGAGAGAGAGAGAGAGAGAGTGAAGACAGACAGACAGACAGACAGACAGACACACAGACAGACAGACACACAGAGAGAAAGAGAGAGACAGACAGACAGACAGACAGACAGACAGACAGACAGACACACAGAGAGAAAGAGAGAGACATAGAGACAGTCAGATGGATGGACATACATATGGGTGGAAGGATGAATGGATGGATGAACAGACAGAGAGACCAACGCAGAGACCAATGGAGAGACAGACAGACAGACAGACAGACAGACATACACACACACAGACAGACAGACACAGAGACAGACAGACACACACAGACACAGACAAACAGAGACAGAGACAGACACAGACAGACAGACACACACACAGACACAGACAGACACACACCCACATGCACACAGACAGACACACACACGCACACTCACACACACACACCGACACACACACACACACACAGGCACACACATACACACACACACATACACACACAAACATTTACACCCACATTTACACACACGCACACACAGACACATACACAGACACACACACACACACAGACACACACACACACACACACACACACACACACACACACACACACACACACACACACACAGAGTTTGGAACAAAATCAATGATTCAAATAAAAAAGGAGACATGTATATCAACATCAGGAGAACAAATATCTTTTGTGAGCTATGTTGTGTACAACCAACAACAGTGTGTTCTGAACACTTGATGATTTTTATTCTATGACTTATGATGGATATTGTCAGGAGAAGAAATCTGATTGATGAAAGCTGCAGTGGAGAGAGAGAGAGAGAGAGAGAGAGAGAGAGAGAGAGAGAGAGAGAGAGAGAACAGGTGTCTGAATGCAAGGGCTGAGAGCCAATGCTTCTGTGATCCTGACTCAGAAAACCCCTGGGAGCAGAATTGCATTTCAGCATCAGCAACATTTGCAGACCTGCCACTTTTACCTATTTAATCAGAATCATTCTGATTTTTCTTGAAAATTCCTTAAATTTTGATCTTCTAATCTGAGGATCAATCATTCCAATTATTATGAGTTTGTTGTAATATTACATTCAGGGGGACATCATGGTTACTGAAATAAGTAATTCTCATGGGGCGCTGATTGAAACACACTGCTGCCTTGAAAGAGTGCACTGCCAAATGTCAATTCAGCAGAGAGGTCAATCCCCTGGGTAGAACGCTAGAAAGTGTCAAACCTGTATGAAGTGTACGAGAGGAAATACACTGCAAACATGCACTGTACCTGTACATAATGTTTATACATTTGTGAAAAGAGTAGAAATGTTATTCAAGAACATGTAAGCCACAGATTGGCTAGCAGGTAAGAGCATGGTGATTCTGATTTCTCACCACCACCACCCACCATGCTATTCCATTTTTATTTTATCTTAATCATGACTATTCTTATTTTGAGTTGGTGAAAAAGTGGAAGGTCTGCATTAAATGCAGGTGCTAGAAAAAAAATCCATATTAATTGTTGACGCTGTCTTTTCCACTGGTGTTG